>JAYEPQ010000019.1:15205885-15455885 GCA_036321105.1 Dracaena cambodiana
TATATCTTATTGTTTGATTTAATTTCACAATCAAAATTATATAAAAACTATTATCATATAAACATCAATATTAAGATATTAATCTCATAGATACACTATGTAAAATACTTTTAATCTTACTTTTTACTTCAAAGAAATGAAAATTTTTGAATTTTTTTTAATTTTTATATGATTTTATAAGTAAATTAGTTACTTGTCATACATATGTTATAGTAAAGTAAAGTATGTTTATGCACCTGCAACTTAAATTGTGCAGTGTACTTAGTTCATCAAGAATATAACGATGCAAATAATACAAAATAATATAAGAGGTTAATGATTGAAAACATCTGGATTGTCAGCTCTTTAGAAAACCCACTTTCAAATGTCAATATCAATGACGTTGCTGATAATTTCCTTTTGTTACTTGCATTTTGATACTAGTGGGTCCCTATGGCTCCCTAGCGCATCTACTCATCTTCATCGGGAGAAACGGTAATGTTCTCACCAGCTATATGTCTATATACTTGGGTAAGGAGCCGATATTGGCATTGTTGACGACGCTCGACTCGGATTTGTTTGCAGCCTTTCATTAAATGTTTTAGGCATTCATATTATCAACTCATTCAATGTTTGGAGTTAATTTTTGCTGGTTGGGCTACCTCAACTGTTGAACCTCATTACCCTTGATCTTGTTCTTTGCGACAAGCCGACTGGGCAACACCATTTGCTTACTCTTGTTGTACCTACTGCTTCTGCTGTGGGTGTCAAGCACTCATGCTCCTCCGAATGGTTGTATCCAAGAATGGTTGAACTAGACGGGTGAATGTATCAGTTGATGACAAATCAATCACATTGCTGATGCATATTTTTATTATCAGAGTTAGCAAAACTAGAACTGACTTTGCTATTCATTCATGGGCTTGCCCCATGCAATGAATTACCGTGGAGTGCATGATGGAGGCAACATTGAAGAGGCCCTGTTCCAAAATTATATTCAATAACACCACGTCCCTCGAATATAATGCTATTGTTGTAGAGGATGATATGTGTTATATTTGATAAATAAACTCACCAAAAAGTACTCCTGTCTTAAATAGCCTACTTTCAAGAAACTTTAATTGAAAGTATAATAACTAGTATTAGTGCAAAACTCTTTGAATGCTTGGGAGCCGCTTGGTATTTCGTTGACCCTGTTATTAAATGATGGTTCTTCTTCAGACATATCGGGGGTAGGAACAGGCCATATAATTTCCTCTCTTATAAACGGTATTTTCTTTCCCCTTACTATGGAATACATATATTGGTCTCTCATTTCTAGTTGTAGATTGGCGTAGAATTCGTGCACTATCTCATTACAAGGCAGCATGTGCTTATACAATGTCTATGCTTCCAATCCCACACCTTGCATCTGTACTTTGAATGAAAGTTTTTCGTGTATATGTGCATAATTAACCTTTCATTCAGACCGGAGCTTAAAACTCTCATACTTCTCCAAGAGTTTTTTGTTTGTCTTGGTCTCTATATATCTCTGTGAAGGAGATGGGCTTAAGTCTGCTCTTGCCATTTTCAAGACGGTTTGCTTTCTTGGTTCCATCCTAAAAAATAATCACAAAATATATTTCTTAGTAAAATATTACTATTTCTCAAAATTATTCATTATTATTATTCCATATTTATTTTTTTGTTCTCTTTTTTTTATTTTTATAATTCTCAATTCCTCCCCAAATATATCAAACACCATTATGATTTTATTTTTAATGCGTGAATTTGATATATGTTATTTATTCAAGCAACCCACAAATTTTTATGCTAAAAGTTGTGATTTTTATTTGATTTTACACTTTTATTAGCATTTTTTTAATTATTCAGAGAAATTCATCAAAAATTCATAAAAGATTAGCCAAATCACTCCAAATCTACTAAGAAGTTTAAATTCATCCTCGATCTACTCTAATTAGTTCATATAAATTGTAGATCTAGATTTTTAAAATAAAAATCTACTTTTACGAAGAACAACCCAAGAAAATTTGGTGATAAGAAGACTTAGTTGCTTAGTGATTTTTGAAAATTTAAAGAAAAATCTACATAATTGGTTTTAACTTTCGAAAGGGGACAAATTTTCTCCTTGGGTGCTGTGGAAAGAGGTTAGAGTTCTAGTGTGGAGAAAAAGAAACTCATAGAATGATTTATAATTGGGGTCTGTTGTCGACGGCTGTGGATAGTTATTTCGACAGCCACTTGATAGCCACTCTCGGTCAAGGTTTTCCTTGCAGTACAGTGACCGGCTGTCGACAACGGCTTCGACAGCCATTCTTTGTTGAGAATAACGTCAAGCTAATTTTTTTTAATTGTTAGTTCCTAAACTAATGTTATTTCTAAGAACTAATTCTTAATTTCTAATTCTAAAATTAATAACTAAACTATGATTATCAAATAATTTTGCTTTTATAGAAGAAGTAAAAAAAATTAGTAACTTTTCAAAAGTTTTGAAAATTTTGAGAAATTTAAAAACAAAATTGTTGAAAACATCGTGGGTTTCTAGACTAAGGTTAATTTCATAAGCAATCCCCTCAACTTAAAATGCATGTTAGTCTCAATGAATTAATATTTTTATTAAATCTATGAGAACAAGTAATAATTAAAAAAGAGTACTTAGATATCACCTCTATTCACTACTCATGGTTCATCAACTATAAAGTAAAAAATCGTTAGTACATTGATGCGTGCCATATATTACATATTTATAGCCCTAATCTTATCTATATTTGTATATAAATAATACTACTCGGGTATGTTTAGTATGCTTTTCAGGTTAAACCCATTTTTATAAGGATATGATACGAAATCAGAAAAGAATTAGGAAAACCAAGTCCAGAGAGAACCAAAGAGAAGAAAGTTACAAGAACACAAGCTATAAGGCATAAAAGTTGAATCCAGTCATGGAATAAAGAAGAACAGAGGTAAGGAACAAAACTCCAGAAGACATGAAGCTTGAAGCCAAGCTATTGCCGCCATTTGGTGGCATTTGCCGCCAATTGGCAGTGGAGTGGGCCCTAGTAAACTCGAGTTTCTTTGTGCTGAGTCATATGCAGATTAGGACTTCTCTAGCAAAAATTAAGCTCTGTTATTAAGCAGTCAACGCTATTATTTAGCGGCAAAACTATTGATTCTATAACTAAAATTTTTGTGAGGTTTATTGTAATTTTGTAGTTGTTCAGTTATAACTGGATTAAAGTTTGGTAGTCCGAGGCCTATTTATTGGCTATATCCTTATAAATTAGGGTTTTATATACTTTGATTAAAATTAATAAAATTAGGAGATTAAACTCTAGGAGCGACGACCGCAATACTGAGGTTGTAAAGTTTGTTCTTGTTGTTCATCGTGTTTTAGTAGGTAACATAATTTATTTTCTTTCTAGATAACTTTTATTGCTTTCTAGTTTAGATATTTAATTGCTTTCTAGGAAAAATTAGATCTCTATTAGTTATCATGCATAAAAATATGAACTTGAAAAATAAAATATAAGTAGCTAATTTAGTTTAGTTCTAAAATGTAGATGAAGGTAGAAATCAACCTTGGTATTTATTTTATTTGTCTTCTTCCTGAATAACTAAACAAATATGATTTTTCTATGAAAGGATTAAAATACAATAATTCGTGGATCTAATACTTTGATAGGTTATACTTAATATTACTTTTGATAGCATGTGCTTAGTTAGGGTTTGGATTTATTGGTTTTGATTTTATTCATAGAAATTTCTATTAAATTAGTTTACTTTTATAAAAGTCACATATCTGATGAGTTATGATTGCACACCACTTGATATCTCATACTTAGAGTACTTTGAATAAAAGATTAAACTAAAAAAATAATTTTTTAATATAATCATAATTGTTTATGTTAGAAAAATAGGAAGAAGATAATAATTAAAAAATATTTGGCTGTGAACTAGTGGATTTCACATCCTGGACTAATTAGAATAGATAAAACCCATCTAGAACTTGCTAGTTAGCTTGCTAAGATAATAAAGAGTAAGATAGTAAAATACCTTAGATTTCTATGAGACAACATGTTTGCGCTACAATCGACACTGTGTACTTGCAGCAGAATTATCACATTATATATAATATACAATAATATACAATGTGTCTTTGTTAAGCTTGTATCACTGAGATGTCAGAGGATCCACTAAATTATGAGATTTCTCCGTGTGCTTTGGAAATTCCAACTAGTGTTTTAGGCGTTTCCCATTCACTTTAAATATATGACTATTTTTAGGATTTTTAATATCAATTGTGCCATGCGGATACAAAGTTCTAATAATAAATGGTCCAGTCCACTATGAATACAATTTCTCTGGAAATAGATGAAGACGTTAATTGTAGAGAAGCACTTTATCGGATGGATAAAAAACACGATGTGTGATGTGATGACCATGCTACATTTTCATTTTCTCCTTAGAAATGCGTGAATCATCATACGCATCACGTCATAACTCTTTTAATTTATTTATGTGTAATTTTCGTAGTGGGCTTGCTAAATTAATGTCTATATTAACCAATTTGATTGCCCAATAAACCTTGTCCTCGATCTCTATAGGTAAATGGAAAGCTTTTCCATAGAATATTCTGTATGGAGACATGCCTAAGGGTATTTTAAATGTAGTATGGTGATGTGATAAATCTAATGTAAGCGCACAGTATCAATTGTAGTACAAACATGTCGTTCCTATGAGCATCTAAAGTGTTTTGCTATCTTACTAATCCTATTGTTCTAGCGAGCTAACTATGGGTTCTAAAATGATATTTTGTTATTTTAATTAGCCTAAGATATGGAATCTACTAGTTCACAACCAAATATTATCTATTTCATCTTCTTTCTTTCATAAAAATTTGATCTTTTAGTTTAATTTCTACTTAAAACATCCTAAGTATAGACTGTCAAGTTATGGACAAGTATAATTTATCAAAAAAATTACTTTTCATAAAAATAAATCAAATCATTAGATTAATTCAACAAAACAAATAAAAACCAACAATTTCAAACCTTAACTAAGTATAGGCTATTAAAATACTTAAATTAAGTATAACCTATCAAAGTGTTAATTTATGAGTTCTTGTATTTTTATTGTTTCATAAAAAAAATCCTATTTTTTATTTTTATTTTAGAAAGAACACAAATAAATTAATATAAGGTTGATCTCTAGTCTCATCTACATCCTAGAATTAAGCTAATTAGTTACTCATACTTCTAATTATCAAAATACTATTTTTATTTATGAAAGCCATAAAAAACTCTATTTTCCTAAAAAGCAAGAGAAATCTATACTAGAAAATAAATGAATCTATATTAGAAAGCAATAAATAGCAATAAAATTATTTCTGGAGCTCGATATGGCGGCCGTTACTCTTTTGGCAAAACCCTAATTTTTATTAATCAAAATTACATTTAAAAAACTATCCCAATTTATAAGTATTCATGGAGTATTTATAACCCAAACACAATCCTACTCTTTCTCAAACTCGGTACAAAAGATATAATCCTAATCCAACACAAGCTAATCTCAAGATATATAATCTTAATTCAATAGATAGGTATTAGAAACCAGTGGTTGAGATTAGATGACATAAAATACTAATTTTTAGGTCCAAAATTCGAAATTAAGTTCAGCACACCCGTAGCTCACTGGATCAGATTTTCTATTTTGCAGCGCTTTAGTAAAATAATCATAACTTTTGCATACAAACTCTAGGTTTATAAATAAGGATTGTTTGCTAGTTAAGGAACAATATTGAAGGCATTAGTTTGTTCATTTAATACTTCCTTAAAAGTGGGAAGCGTTGGATAATCACGAGTTATATATCCTCATAATTCACAAATATCACGAACTTTCATAACTTCTTCTATTTCTTTATCAGTATCTATTTTCTTTGTAAACAAATCTTCAAATTTCTTCTTGATAGTGATTAATCATGCAGTTACATCTTCAATTTCTCCCAATTTAATAACTCCATCTCTATTCTAAAGTTTCTCTACCAATTGGTTTCTTTCCGAAATATTCTCAGTTTTCTAGACTTAAATTTTCAGTAAGTGAATCAAAATATTCTCATGCTTCTCAGCATCTTTACTAAAAATTTCATCATTATACATGGTTTCTACAAATTGCCTGGTTGTAGTATTTAGACCTTAACAGAAAATAGTTACAACCCTCCATATCTCGAAACCATGATACGGACATGAGAGTAGTAAATCTTTAAATCTATTCCAACACTCGAATAAAGGTTCATCTTCTTTATAACGAAAGTTGAGAATTTACTTTCCTATATAATTTATTTGATGAGAAGGAAAGAATTTCTTTAAAAAATCTCTTCATCCCATCTTCTTATTGAATTGGAATGTAATGAATGTAGCCATGCTTTTGTTTTATCCTTTAGAGATAACGAAAAGAGCTTAATGTTTAGTTACCTACAGTAATATTTTGAAGATTAATAGCAGAGCTAACCTTTTCAAATTCTCGAAGGTGCAAATATGAGTTCTCTGAATTGATCCCACGGAATTAAGGCAAAATTTGAACTACTACAGATTTAATCTTGAAGTTTTTCATATTCAAAAGAAATGTTATACATGAAGGTTGAGTTGTCCTATCAGGTTGTAGATAATTGCGTAAAGACATTTCATTGCCTCCATGATGGCTGCTATTATTGTTTAAGTTATTATCTCCAAATCCGTTATTACTACCATTATTCATGTTGTTATTATTATTAATGCTCATGTTGTGAGGTAATTGGCGGATTGGAAGTATTTGTAAATTTGAGTACGATAGAATGAGTCTATCGTTAGAAGTTCTTCTCTAACTACTTATGTAAATTCAAAATCGCACAAATTAATGATGTAGGAACCGTAATCTATAGTAAAGCGTAACATAATAGTATTGGTCCCCAGTAATATTGCCAAAAACTTTATTGTAATCTAAATCGTACACTCATATGTACAAGAGATCAAACAAATAGTACAGAGGTGGTAACTCAAGATCGTTCTTTCGAGAATCGTTTTAATTATTATGTTAGACAGTAACGAAAATAAATTACGGAACAAAAAGAATATTGAATTTTTTGAATGTTTTAAATTACTTAAAATACAATTGTTGGTAAGAGAAGTTAACTCCCTCATAGAATAATTTAGTGGATTATTTATACTTGTTTATCTCAGTTGCATAAATTACATGGTCTTCCTACAAACGGAAAATATATCTTTAGAGTATAAAATCAAACCAAGTTGCAAACTTTATAATTTGGATAACTTCCTCTAATTAAATCTATGTATTTTGAGTTTATCTAAGAATGATATATAAATAATAAAAATATATATTCAAAGTCTAAGCATACACCGTGCCTAAAGAGTCTATGGTATATCAAAAACTAAGTAACAAATATATAATCAAATGATAAATCATCAAAGACTCAAAATTACATCTAAAACTGAATAAGATAATAGGGAACAAAAGATATTAACTTTACGCAATTCAATCAAGTATAATAAGCAAATAAATCATATACCAGTAAATTTTCTAAAGTTCGTTACTTCATGTGAACCAATACAAGAATTTAGTCACTCATCCTTATCATACCCATCAACATATGAATAAAGAAAATTCTTTTATTAATAGTTATGAAAGAGTACAAAACTAAGCTCAGTAAACTCTCTAATATCTCTTTGTATTGCTGCATATATGAAATTCTCAATTAAATTGGATATTTATAGCCATAAAAAATAGTAAAAATTCTATTTACAAGGAGATTCTCTTTTCCCCCAAAAAGCCTCAAACTCAAGTTCTGCAGTCGTGGCTTTCCAAGGCCCATTGATAACCGCTCTCGAGTTTGGTTCCTAGTCGACGATTGTCAACAATCAATAGATGGCGTCGATAGCCAGACCTATAAAATCACAATTCTGAGCTAATATTTGAGAAACGCTTCAATTTTTCAATTTCCTTCCACATAGAACACTGTAAAAAGACTATAAAATACTAAAAATATTAAAGTTAAGAATTTGATTAATCATTAATTTCTTATATTAATTACCAAAATTAGATTATGAGTGCATAAAATAAACTAAAATAACTATACATTTTACTCATAATTAATACCTCATGCAAGTGAGCATGTAACTCTTGTACCTATTAGTATTACTCTTATACATGTCAGTATTGTGATGCATGCCGTTTCATCTTCACATGGTTATTTATACATACACCCTTATTACATTGACATCTTAATACATTAATACCTAGTATTTACTATATTGTGGTATGGGAAAATTGAATAATGAAATAAAACATGTATTATAGGGAGTCTCTTGTCTTTCTTGAGATGCATCAACTGATCCGTGTACTAGCACTATCGGTTTTCTAGTTGTGTCTACCGATATTATCGGTTCGTTTGGAGCTAGGTGTTTGGGCCATGATTACGGGGCATGCACGGGATATCCCATGCGTTTGTTGGCACATCTAGCTCGTGTGAAGATTGGGTTTGGGGTTGTGGTACCGGATATGCACGGTACACTCCTAAAACACGTGAATACTCTCACCATGCAGTTCCAAACTAATAAGATAGAATTTACATTTATTTGCTTGATCGTAATACACTATATATACCATTTATTTCATGAGTCATGTTATATTATACATATCTTGTACTTTATGATTCATATGCATAATTATGTTATATTATGCATATCATATACTGCATGATTCATGTTGTATTGTGTATACCTTATGGCTTAACATATAGTTTTATGTTATACTATATATACAATTTGCTTCATGATTCATATTTTCTTATGCGTACCTTGTACTTCATAACTCATATGCATGATCTTGTTATATTATATATACTAGGTAATTCATGATTCATATTATATTATATATCATGTATTTTATGATTCACATGCATACATATTTTATATTATTCCTATTAGCATACCACACTGATATGGTTTGTATAGCATGATATGAGGTTGGATTTGTATTCTTGTTTGGGTTCTGACCCCTGAAATTATGACACCTTGATCTACCCGCCGATGACATCCCACCCATTATTGGGGTATATATTTTGGCCTACTAGTGTGATTTAGAGCGTCATACATTTATTTTTTTAATATGTTTATTTAGAATTCAATTTCTTTATGATTTTCTATGTTATTATTCAATACTTTCCATTGTTTGATGAGAAGGATAATGAATAAAGTAAGATTTGGATTGAGAATTTTAATTTGAATTAAGGAGTTGAAGGATGGGATTGAGATTAAGAGAAAGAGAAGGATACATGGTGTGTGTGAGAGAGAGGAGATACTGGTGAAGAAAGAGTAGATGGAGGGAGGGAGGGAGGGGGGGGGGGGGGGGGGGGGTGGGGGGAGGGCGAGAGAGGGTAGATACAGGAGAAAGGGAGAGATAAGGTTGATAGAGAGGATTGAGAGAGGGTCGATAGGACATATATGCATATCAGCACAGATATCAACAATATATCTGTGCATATGCTAGGGATTTGAACTTATCAAGTCCAAATCTAGGTTTCTTTTAAATCTTGGCTTGGCAAGTTCGATTTTTGATTAAACCAGACTCTGGATTAATCAGAATCCAGACTTGTCAAGTCCGAAGACAATTCTAAATCTCTACAAAATACATAACTATATTTATCAAGTTTGAACTAGTTGACCTCGGGAAATGTAGGGAATTTTTTAATGTCCTTTTTGAAAATTTCTTCTTAGGTTACTCTCTAAGACTATATTTAAGAAATTAGATTAGAGTGCTTTGAAATGATATGTTACAAAATATTTCGTAAGAATACTTTGTGAATTTTCGAATAAACACTCTGAGGTGTTATTAAAACATGTCAACTGGAGTGTTTTTGATAACAACTCAAATTAGATATTTTGAAGTATATTTTTATTCAAAAATAGCCCATCTCTTTTGCTCGTTTTGATCTTTTTCAATGTTACTTCCTTTTCTCGAATTGAAATACTTTGGTTTTTGCATATTTATGTAACTCGTGAAAATCCATTGAAAAACTAAAGACTTGGGTACAACATTCAAAACCCAGCGAAAACTCACATGCTGGGTCCCACCACCGCCCCGCAACAGATCCCTTTCTCTTGTATCCCCCAACTAAGAAGAGCTCCATCCATGGAGTTTGGCGGGATCGTAGGCCGCGAGCCCTTCCGATCTCCGCCATCGACCCTAAACCTCCTCTCTTTCGCTCTCGTGTCCCTGGTTAGGGGTTGGTACGTAGCCCTGACCTTTTAGGAGGAGTGGGCGGGGGAGCTAGGAATTTTTTTTTTTTTGGTTTTGGGGTGTGGTGGGGGCTGAGGCGTTAGAGGATGCTGAAGAACGGCGGGACGGAGTCGAGAGGGAAGGTTGAGAGATCTAACCCTAGCCCTAATGCTTTGGCGGCTGGGGATGTGAACTCCAAAGGCCCGTCATCGAGGGGGGCGTCGTCGAATACCAATGGGAAGAAGAGGTCGGAGAGCGCGTCCACGTCGGCGGCAGCCGTAGGGCCCAAGAGCAAGGAGATTAAGCAGACAAATGCTCAGTCGCCTCAAGGTGAGTTCTTTTGTTTTTTTTGTTGGCATTCAACAAGTGGCAATTTTACTACTTTTATTGTCCGTAGAGTGATAAAGGAATTTGGTAATTGGTGATTGCATTCATTGTTGGTTTAAGACAGTGAATTTTGTGCGTTGATTTTGTTTTGAAGAGGGATTTAGAGTTAAAGAGCAATTTGGAATGGGTATCCTGTGATTATTCTGAGGGACCAAAAAGGATGGTCTTTATAGGGATTACTGACTCGATTTTTTGTCAATGTTGTGGACTAAGTGTAGTTTAAAGCAAGGTTCCAAATCAAACTGCACTACTAAGGCTAACAAAATCTGAATGGAAGAATATTTAAAACAGGAGAAAATACCTCATAATAAACTTCTTCTTTCTGAGCATAATTTTTCGCCACTAATCTTGCCTTGTAGTGGACATCATTCTCGTCAAGAAATCCTTTTTTCTTTGCAAATACCCATTTGCACCCAATTACCTTCTTAACTTTAGAAAGTTGAGCTAACTTCCAAGTCTGATTCTTCTGAAGGGACTGCATCTTTTCATCCATTGATCTCTTCCACTCCTCATTTTTTGAACTCTAACTGCTTCTCTATATATAGAAGGAACATTATCTACAACTGGAAGTGTATAGGCCACCACTGATACAGGAAGAGAGCAGATTTCTTAATTTCTCGACATGGTCTGTCATGTGCAATTGAGCTTGGTTGCTGTGGAGGTTTTTGGGTTGAAACCTCTTCCTCTTCTTCTTCGACATGCTCCTCTGCCACTGGACTTTCGACAAAAATTGGGTCAACTCTGACTTTTTCAAACTCCATCTGTTGCGAGGCACTATCCACCCGCTGCTGAATACCACTGGTATTCTTCACTTTTCCAGAATTGCTAAGTGTAATCTTTTTCAACATGGCAGATTCATCAAAGGTAACATCTCTGCTAAAAATAATTTCTTTGAATTTGGATACTAAAGGCGATATCCCTTCACACCCGAGCTAATTCTTATGAACAATGCTTTTTTAGCTCTCGGATTCAATTTAGACTCCTTCACATGATAATAAGTAGTGGAACCAAACACATGTAAGGAATCATAATCATTAACAAGTTTTTCAGACCTTACCTCAATCAACGTTTTGCCTCCAATCGCATCTAATGGTAATCAATTAATGAGATGACACGCATATGTTACCGTCTCAGTATAAAATCCCTTAACCCAACATTAAATAATATACATTGAACCTTCTCCAGCAAAGTCTAGTTCATGCATTCTGTCACCGTATTTTGCGTGGTGAATCTGTGTTGGTGAAATGGCGATAGTGAAGGCTATTGAAAGGCTATGCGGGCGGGAGTTAAGGCTTCGTCGTTTGAGAACACCCAGAAAGTATATATGTGGAGGGCAGGGAGAAAGGATAAGCATTCACTAGAGCCATCTTTCTTATTACTTTTAGAACGCTTATAAATATGCCATCAGGTATCCCATCCCTTCCAGATATCCTATCAGATAGGCTCTGTGCACTAGGAAAAGGCTTCCGCGATGGAAAACTGACCCGTAGTTACGAAGTGAACATGACAGTATCGAGAGGTCCTTCACAGTCAGGTGCAATGCAATTGCCCTATTTTGATAAACTTTCAAAAATGGATTACTTTTATACTCACCACCATTGTCTAATTTGAGTTTCTTTATCTTCCTGCCTATCTAAGTCTCAATCATTTTTTTTCATTTAAGAAAAATTTCCAACACTTCATCTTTAGTCTTCATAAAATACACCCAAACTATTCTAGAGTAATCATCAATAAAAGTAACAAAATAATGTATACCTCCCAAAAGAGGTGTTCTAGTAAGTCTCCAAACATCAGAGTAAATATAGTCCAAAATACCTTAGTATTGTGGATAGCGGTACCAAACTTCACTCTTGTCTGCTTCTCCATAACACAATGCTCACAAAAATTCAATTTACAGGTTTTTGCACCTTTAAATAAGTTTTGCTTCACCAAATTCTGCAAAACTCCCATACCTGCATGATCAAGTCGCATGTACCACAACATAGTTGTTTCTGCATTTGCATTATATTCAGAGACTGTACCTAGTGATCCAATAACTGTACTACCTTGAAATTAGTATAAGTTATTCTTCCTCGTACCTTTCATCAGCATAAGTGCGTCTGAAGTGATTCTGAGAATTCTATCTCGGATAGACATAGCAAAACTTTTTGCTTCCAAGGCTCCCAAAGAGATGATATTTTTCTTCAAATTCGTTACACACCAAATATCTGTCAAAATTCTGGTTAATCCACCATGATTCTTTAAACGGATTGAATCTATCCAGTTGTCTTACAAGAGCTGTCTTGCTCATGAAAACAACTCCATCATTAAACTCTTCAAAATTGAAGAACCACTTGTTGTGAGGACGCATATGATAGGTGCATCCAAAATTTAAAATTCACTCATCAGAATGGGAAACTGAAGGTAGACCAACCAATGCAAAATTTGAGTCATCATCTTCACATTTGGCTGCACATGCATCAGAATCAACCTTGCCTGTATCTTTTTTTTACAACTTTGGACAATCTTTCTTCCAATGCCCTTTCTCATGACAAAAGGCACATTCATCTTTACCAAGTCTGCCTCTTGACTGGGATCTGTCTCTCCGATTACACTTACGACTCTGAAATTGGTCTCTAGCAGCATACGCCTCTGCTGTATTGTACCCATGCTCTTTATGATATTTCTTCCTAATTTCAGAATTGTACAATGCATTTATACTTTATCAAAAGTCAGCTTATCCTTACCACGAAAAAGAGTAGTAACAAGGTGATCATACTCATCAGGAAGAGAGGCTAATAATAATAAAACCTGATATTTATTTTCAATATTCTCATCTAAATTTAACAAATCTGTTATTAATTTATTAAGAGCAGCATTGTGATCGTTGATGGATGTACCTGATTGATACTAGAAGCGGAACAATTTCTTCTTCAAGTAGAGTCGATTCTCACTACTTTTCTTTATAAACTTGTTCTCCAGCTCATCCACATCTTACTTGCATGCGTATTTCTCATGAAAGGGTACTCCTGTTCCCTTGTGAGATAAGATTGAATGGTACCACATGCTTGGCATTTGATTCTTTCCCATTTTTTATCAGTCATCTTCTCTGGCTTTTCCTCTTTCAGAGCAACATCTAATTTTTATTGATAAATAATATCCAAAACCTCTCACTGTCACATGCCAAAGTTGTTATAGCCATCAAACTTCTCAACTTCGAACTTTGTATTAGACACAGTAAGCTTAACCGGTGTAGATGAAGAAACATCTGCCATTTTTTCAGTAATTTTTCTATGCCAAGATCGAACCTTTGGCTTTGATACCATTTGTTGCGGAAAGCTGGTATCTTACCTACACAAATAGACACTCAGAATAATGCCACAGAGTAACAAACGGAATACCAAATAGGAACTAATGATAGAAAATAAAGAAACTAATACAAATAAAAGAGAAAACACAAAATCTAACGAGACTCGATAAATGTTATCTACATTTTCGGGTGCTGACGATCAATCCACTATCACTAAATTTCAAATTATATCGACTACTGACAAATTGGAAACTCCTCCAAGAATAGGACAATTTCCCCAAACCCTAAAAAGTCCAAAATTACTACTTGGAATTTTTTCAAATTGGAAAACTTTCCAAAATAAAAACTGTTTTCTAAAAACAGTTTTCTAAAACAAAAAAAAAAACTAATTGTTTTTGGGATAAATAAAACCAAAAATCCAAAATCCATTTTATAGGGCTCGTCGGTGGTGTCTCCTTAGTTCCCAACTGATGGTGGTGTCTCCTTAGTTTCCACCTGATGTGGGACTTTAGAGCCACACACAAATACAACAATTTTTGTAAAAAAATTAAAATAAAGCATAAAAGAAAATAAAAGCAAAGGCATTACATCTTAGACATGCTTCTTTTTTATTTTCTTCTTATCCATGTCCTTAACAAGGCTCCATAGGCATGAGCTATGTGCTTTTTATTTACTGTGAAAGCATAATCAGTTTGCTGCATTGAAAATTCAATCAGAAAGTACACGAGACTTGCTTTAATACCTCTTGGCATCAATGTATTCAAATCAAAATAATGGGGCAGAGTATTCACCTCCTTTAAGTTTGAACTTTGTCTAATTTGTCTATTATATCTTCTAACTTGTCAATGAACTGCTTATGCTTGGAACTTTTAATACCATCCTTAAAATGTTTTAGCTCCTCATGGCTGAGTGTTCTAAATTGTCTGCTCCAGGGTTGGGCTAACTTAAATCAATTCAATTTTCTCTAATTTTGTCAATGAACTGCTTATGCTTGGAAGTCCTGGATGTATAAAAATTCTATGATTTTTATGTCATGTATTGTTGGTGTCCTTAAGAATATCATATACATAACATTACGAATATCATATACATAACATTATACCTTTGGATTTTTGTGCTATCTTGAAGCTGTATATATTATCTTTGCAATCATATATATTATTCTTTAGCATCACAGTTTGTTAATCTCATCTTTCAGTTGTTACTTTTTATTTTGATATCTAATATTTGCTATTATATTTCTAACCAACTTTTGAACTCTTTAATTAACTCGCAAATTTGAGACGTGTTTCTATAGTAAATATTTAGTTTCTGGGCCAAACATGTCTGCACCAGCACCTGCTATATGCTATATTGATCCCATTCTGTCACAGTTGTTACGATTTACAACTTACCAGTCCTGGATAATCCAAAGAATGTAATAAGTGCTCTTTTTATGTTTTAACTTTTTGACTCATGGAAGTATATTCACTGGCTGTGTTGTAACAGAATGCCAATTCTTTTAACTCTCTTAAATAGTGATAGCATGAGAAGTCAAACTAAGTTAATTAAATAGTCAAACTTTTAACTGAAAGCATCCTAGGATGTGAATTTTAAATGCTGATCTCTTGGGCTTCGAGTTTTGGCTTAAATTTTATGCAGGTTTGAAATTTTTGTAACTAATTATTAGGAACATGCACTCCTTGCATCATGTCTTCTATTATGACTTTGGTTTTATTTTCACTTGTGCATGTACTCAGATATCTCTGATACTGGGAGCGAGGAAACAGATCTTAGCACTTCTGGGGGAGATGATTCATCTTGGATATCTTGGTTTTGTGGGTTGCGAGGAAATGAGCTCCTTTGCAAAGTTGATGAGGAGTACATACAAGATGACTTCAATTTTGGTGGGCTTCAGCGCCAGGTTCCCTTTTATGATTATGCACTTGGCATGATTTTGTACAATGATTCATTGAGTGGTACTTCAAAAATTATTTCTTTCCACAGATTTCTCATTTTTTCAAACCTTTTTGTCTTTTGTATAGTTGTACCCCGTTTAGTCGAAGCATGATTACTTCGCCTTAATTGCTGATCTTGTTTTTCTTGCTTATTTACTTTCACTGATGAGATATTGGAGTTTGCAACTTCAATCATCTAGAGAACTTTGTTTTATTCTTTTTATTCTTTGTATTCACATCTTTATATCAACATTTATCGAGGTGAGATTGATGGCAACGAACAAAATGCTGCAGAGTCTGCTGCAGAGTTATTGTATGGCCTTATACACTTTCATTATATTGTAACTAGCAAAGGATTAAATGCCATGGTAATTTCATTATTTTTTATTCTCTGGTACTCTTAAATATATGGTGTATATAAAGTCTCTTTTTAATGTAATGCTTTAACATGAGAAGTATAAAAGCGCAGATTTTGGGCACTGCCCTCGAGTTTTTTTGTGGGGGACAGCCATGTTTGCCAGTGGGTCCATCAGATATCCCCCGCAATGGTTCTGTGAAGATTTACTGTCCCAAATGTGAAGATCTCTATTTCCCAAGATGCAAATACCGGAGCAGTATCCTTTTATTCCGTATATCTACATTATTGGGATTTGTCTATCTGTATGTACGAGTAGCTTGTTAGTTTTATGTTGTGAATATAAATGCATGATTTTAATTGTATTTGGTTGTTCATCTTAAATACCATCTCATTAACAAACATGGTTACATAAGAAAAAAATTAGCTAAATCTTCACATGTAATGTGCACGTTTATTTAATTCTCCATGGTTTTTAGTTTCCTTTCTAGATTAATACGCTGTCACATCTTAGTAAAATTTATTTACGAATGCATTTGTTAAGCATTTAGAGTAAAGCTACTGGCGGTACCATGTGTATCTGAAGAACTATGCACATATTAGGACAACATGCTTGTATTTTGTTAATGTCCTGAATATTTCATGTATGATGAATACATGTTATGCTTTTATTGTCATCCTCCTTTTACTGAAACAATATGATGTTATTAACTTCTGCTGCAAATGTAGGTTGAGTCCCCTGTACAATTGACAATACATTGAAATATAATGATGTCTCATCTTGTTTTACATAATTAACCATGCATCTCAGACAAACCAAGTCTTATTCAGGTTGCTGTAGCATACATCATGAAAATCAAGTCTTAAGCTGATTGACTGAGTCCCAACATGAAGTTCCATTAGAAAACTCTTCCCCTTAATTTACTTGTTTAATATTTTTTCTCATATTTGCATGTTAGCCTCCTTAAAATGCCTGTGGATGGAGGTCGATATCAACCTTTCATTCATTGTAATTTTAGTGGGTTCAACTAGCATATAAATTATGCTGTATAAATCTCAAGTTACGCCTGGGATAAGGGTTGAGATTTAACACTTCACCTTGTAATTCTAGTTGGTTCAATTGAGGTGGGTCAAATCATATCTATTTCCTGTGTACAAAACAAAGATTACTTTGCTGATAATTAGACTGTTATAGGTAAAATCTGGTGCATCTAGATCTGGTTCATAATTCTAATCCATCTTCAAACCCATATTACTTAAATCTGATAACCTTTCTTCTAATCTTATTTCATAAACCTCCTAATCTCATCACGGAGGAGTTCGGATCCATTTCTTCTGTTCATTTTTTTTTTCCTCATAAAGCTAGTTACCTCAGTCTGATTCCCTTTCTTTTTTAAGGCTATGTTTGAGTCAACAAAAAATGAAAGGAAGAAAAAAAAAAGGAAAAATAAAGAGAAAGGAAAGACATGGAAAAGAAAATAAGATTCTCTTTATTTTGTTGTTTGGTTCAAAGGGAAACTAAAAGGGAAATATAATAAGAAAAAATAATAAATTAAAAGCAAAATAAAATATTAAAAAAATATTTAATTCAATCTCTCTCCATTCTCCTACAATGACTCCATTTGATAATAACACCAAATAACAGTTCTCTCAATTCTCTAGGTTAGAAGAGAGAAAAAGGGAGAGAAATTTTTTAGTCATATATGTTTTTATTAATTTCTTCCAACTTTCTTTTCCTGTGATTTTTCTTCCCAACCAAACAATGAAATAATTTTTTTTTCTTTTCTCTCCTCTCTCTCTCTCTCTCTCTCTCTCTCTCAAACCAAATAGGGCCTAATCTTCCTTCAAGTAATACATGAACTCTCAACTTTCTAAATTCTTCATCAAACATTGATTAATTCCATTTCTTTCCGTGCTTATGTCTTTTCCGCACCCTAGGTACATGGATACTATGATGACCACTGTAGGTAATGCCCATTGTTCTCCTCACCCTTATTTTTTTTTCAAATTGAAATGGTTTGGCTACCGATCATAGTGCAGACTTGTGATGTTCTGTAGGATAATTACAAAATGATTGCCCAGAAAATTATGGGAGAGTAGGTCCCCAGAGACATTTTAACTCATGCAAGCCAAGTCCACCTGGAGCCTGCCTCAGAGGCAAAGGGAGGGTGTGCGGGGTTGGCTTTGAGGGGTATGGTGGCTGTAGTTTTTGAGAGGGAAAAAAAACAGGAAAAGCTTACCAAAGATTGCACTGCCAAATTCTCCTGGACTAGGAAAGCGTCTAGGTGAGGAACTCGATTGGTTATCTCCTTCTTTCATTTTTTTTTTAATCATTTGTATATGTTTGCTTTATATCTTGTTATCCTTTTTTTACTTTTGCTACTAAAACACGTGGTTTCAGGATTGTTGTAATGTAGCTGATGTGCATGGTTTTGCTATTGAAACCCATATATAGGAGGTATACATGTCATAAAGTTAAAGCTGTTTAGTCAGTTTTAATGTTTTTTTTTAAGAACATTTAATCAGTTTTAACATTATAAAATCAAATCTGTAAAGAGATTTACATAGCTCAATATGTTATGCCCCATGAAAAACCTCATTGGCTTGAGTCCTTGCTCAATACGTAATTCTCATAGAATTCAGTTTATTGCAATCTATTGAGGGTTACCTCATAGGAAACATGGATGCAGACACGGATATAGATAAGGATAGGGATTCAGTATTTTTGAAAAAAATAAGGACACACACGACAATGACATAGGAAAAATATATTTTAAAAATATTCTTCTATTTATTAATTTAATAGTTTTACTATTCAAATATTAAAAAAAAGCATTGATAATGTATGGATTCGTGCCTTTTTGTTACTTTACAAAGGACAAGTCTTGCTAGTAACTATGCACCTATCTCTTTTATAGGAAAAGAGGCAAAATGAAAAGGCGGTGATGACAGTGGGCCATAGATCATTGTAGGAAGTATAAACTAAAAAAATTATTTCTTTATATATAGAAAGCAAATAACACTCACGTGTATAAGAAAATATTGAAAGTATAAATTCATAAATCTAATTAGGTATAGATAGATGCTACTAATTTAACAATGTTTATTTTCGATTTTTTCTAAATCATTTAACACCTTCTTTTAGAGACAACCTACAAGAAATATGGACACGATAATGACGCTACAAGGACACTACATTTTTTTCCTTATGTTGGACACGCCACAGGACATTTTCGACACGGTTTTATTGTGTCTGTAGTCTGTCAATGTCAGATACGTACACAGCGTCCTTAGCATTGTGTCCACATTTCTTAGATTACCTCTATCAAGTTTATCTCTCAGCCTTAAGGTCATTACTTGTTGGCTAGAAAAGCTGACATCCTTGGTGGGCTATCCTCATTTCCTTGCAACATGCCAACACAACCCCTTTAGCCTCTTTAGATTATATACAGCAGTAGAACATAAGAGCACAAAATATTATCGTCTATATAAGCAACCTGTAGATGGCATGATTGGTCATGCATCCATTGTTTACTTTATCACATCACTTCATACTGGACAGAAATCTAATAAGCATGGAAACATTATTTAATTGGTCTTCTAATATTTTGCTCGTTACTTGATGCTACCACAATGCAGATTTTTCTTGTGTACTTGAAAGTTAAATTTTTGTAAGTTCCCTTCACTTCTTATTCATGTATGGATGGTTCTTACATAGGCACAACGTTCCCCCAATCATGCCATCTCTACTTGATGACCTATCCCTCTTCAAAACCTGCAAAGCCAGCTCAAAATTATGTGTCCCGAGTTTTCAGGTTTAAATTGTACAAGAATTCTGGATGATTATCCCTGTTCATGTTGTGCTACTTTCTAGATGACAATAACTACCATGGCCGCTTGAAGCTTGATTCATGATTCTTTGCACTCACAATTTGAAATTTGGTTCTGCCAACTGTCGAGTTACTGTATGATCTCATAAGCATGTTGCTGTGGAGTACGGTCACTGTCATAGAATTCTGAAATCACTGGCAAACAATTTTGTGTGTAGTAATACTGCTTTAGCTAGTATCAATATGTATTTTACGCGATCAGAGTGTGCAGGAATACTCTGGTTTAGTTAACGTCTTCAAGTAGTCGGGCAAATTGCTCAGTAGTATTCAATTTCTGATTTCCAACAAAGCGTGGTTCTGCATTTCCTGCATTGTGAAAATTATTTGGCTAACTTTTTAAATTAGCCTTGTTCTTTGGTTGAGCTGTAATAATTTTTTGTGTCTATTGTAGGTGCGCCATGGCTCTCCTGCTGTATCAGATTTTAACTTTGAAGACTCCTGAGATGAATTGAGATTCTCAGCTTTCGTCATAGCCATCACGGGCTCATAGGATTGAGGAAGCCATCTTGATTTTTTTTTCCTCCCCTGCTATTACCACCGTTGTCAATTTGTTGAAGTGTGATATCTTAGGCTGCTTCTGCTTTGCTTTCTCATCATTTGCACATTATACCTGCTGAACATGGAGAAGAGAGATATAAATCTAAATGTTTGACATTGAACTTCTGTGGGCGTTCGTTCTAGCTAAATACGATTAGTTTCCAGTGGCGATTTTGAAACTATAGACATTTTTTGTATTTGGTGTAAATTATAGAAATATCTTTGCCTAAATCGTGTCCTAGTTCCAGAACTAATTTACTGTATAAGGGATTGGGAGGCAAAAAAATAATAAACTGAGAAAATTCAGCTGGACACTCTTGGAAATTGAACAAACTGATTTCAAATATGTTTAAATGTGGGAGATATCCTAACTGTGTAATGATTCTAAAAGGAAAGAAAATCTAGGATTTGATTTTAGTTTGAACCCAGTATATGAAAAACTTCTTGTTGAATGTGTCGTTATTTTATTTTATTTTATTTTTTTGTGGGATGAGAAACTGAAAGATATTAGCCAAACAGTGAATAAATCAATGAGAAATCCAACCGCTGTCCCCAAAATTGCAAGCCATGATTGTTGAACTGGTTCTGAATGTAATTTGTATCCTGCCCATGTGCTCTGCACCAAATGCTAGTGACTCTTATCGTACTGCTACCCACGAAAGCAGACGGTCCCGAATTATGGACTCCATGCCATATTTGGGAAAAGGAAATATCTCATTATACATATAAATATATACAGTTTATGTTAATCCTCTTATATACAAAAATAATTTCTTGACCTATTTCAGTCAAAGAACAGCATAAGACTTGCACAAGTATGCTACGGTGTTGATGTAGCATTTGATAACTCCACCGTTTGATCATCGATATGACTCGCAGAAGGGCTGCCAGGATCATTCACATCAACCAAAACAGTGTCGCCAGGCTTGTAATCTCCTGAAAGAATTGCTTCCTTTATCACATCCTCAATAAGTTGAGTTACTGCTCTTCTTTTTTTGGTCATCATGACCTAATTCAGGATGAGGTCCAAGAATTGTTTTTTTTCTTTTGGTCCCTTTCTTGGGGTGGTTAGGATATCGTCTTTATATGTCGAAGACATGAGTTCAATTCTTGTAAGGGATAGGTACGTCATTCCTGGTCGGTGGTATCATTGCTGAGTGATCACTCGCAATCTGGCTGGAAAAAGTGGTGGAAGCTTCCTCTCTCCTAGCAAGCAAGACGAGATGAGATCACCACTTTTTAGTAATGGTCTTCCTTTACTTCTCCCGTCAGCTGTCAGATGTCCTTCCTATCACAAATTTCGAACCTCCGACAGAAGGATTCTCAGTGCATGCGTTCTTTCTCTCCTCTCCTCAGCCACACATCTTTTTCGTTTGCCCCCCATTTTTTTTTTTTCTATGCCACCGTCTCCTCAATGAGCGTAGATTGATTGATAGAGATGACTTTTGTACCGGTCAATTTTTATATCTTATTCTTCTAGCATAGTTTTTTTTTATTGATCAAAGATCGGTAGGTAATCCGTCCTTTCTCCTCTGTCGTGATTCATGCATTCTTCCTTCCACTTACGTCGAATTGATGTTCTGGCCATCGACGAGTGGAAGGTTCCTCGGTCAGTTCTTTTTCATTTTGGAGAGATAGAATGTCGCATTTCTTCCTTCCGTCATTTCGATTTATGTGGTCGAAACACCACTACGCCTGGTGGTAATAAATAGACGTGTATCGTTCACAGCCTTCTCATTCCTACCTGCTTGCTTCCACACACACCTTGCATTCTGCATGGTTTCCCTTCGGACTCCCCTTTTTTAATGGTGGAGCCTACTCCCGCTTAGATAGAATAGGAGTCCTGCCAGAACTAGACCAGGCCGTCAGTGGGACGAAATAGGGCAATGTGCTCGCTTATACAAGATAGATCGTTGACTGCCGTAAATCTACATTTTATACGCCCTGCCCTATAGATGAGTAATAGGGAGCACCCTGCTTTTGGTCGTCCATAGGAAGGAAGAGAGGGATCAGCGAGCAGGTGTTCCCCATCTTTAACAAAGGCAAACAGCCCCCATGTTATTCAGCGTGGGGTGCCTGCATGACAAGAGTTGGTTGCAGGCATGGTGCATGGGACCAACACTTCTTTTTCTCGCCATGCCAGCCACTTCATTGAATCAATCATATGTTCTATTCCAGGACACTCACATTCATGACGTTATTCTTTCGTTGGGGACTTTCTTCAAAGGCCGGCATCATTACACTGCTTATTTTTCTAATCGGAAGTATACGCTTACTCACTTTCTTTTGACGACAAAGAGGATAGCGCGTCTCTTATCGCCACCACTTGTAACGAGACCACTCTTCTTTCAACTGTCGAAAAGCTACAGCTAACTGGTTGCGTCGGTACTAACGTGGTTGGTTGGCAAAGAAAAAAAAAGAAAAATGCTTTCGATTTGCTTTAGCTGCCACTTTTTTCAACACAGAGCCGGGAAGGAAGGTCGACACAGAAGTCTCTTGCACATGACGAAGATGCTGCAGCTGCTGGATGTTATGGTTCTGAGGTGCCATGATCCTTCGGAATGGAACAATTGAGGGCACTTGACTGATTGCATCAATCATCGCTCAGTGAGCTCCCCATTGCCACCAATAGTGCTTCGCTTGCATGCGATGACGTCAAGCCAAGTAAATGCACACGGGGGAAGGAGATGCATTTTGAGTACAACCACCGGTGGTACTAGACTGGATCTAGGGGAATAATATCTCTCGCACTCTTCGCAAGCACCTTTCTTTCCCATGACGACTATGAATGGGCAAATCAAGAATTTCACTTCGAATTCTGGACCTCAACATACTGTTGCTCATGGTCTTTTACCAATGAGAGGGAAGGGTTCTTTTGCCGATTACCTCACTGCCTCCATCACGTCGCGTCGAAAGCATTTTTCCAACTCTTCCATGAAAGACAGATAGGAATTGTCGATTTGTGATCCCATCTATGAGCTTTGCGGGACCTACGAGCGTTGACGCATCCAAATGATGGTCAGTCACTCGGAGGAGCATGTCTTAAAGCAGACAAAACATACCCGATGCACCCCAGTAAGCAAACTTCTCCTCAGAGACTAGAAAAGTTGAGTCACTTCAGGCTCACTTACCACTAAATCAAAACACTGATCTCGAAGCATTCATACACGAAACCAGGAATTATGAGCGTCAGTAGGCACCAGGATCCATACCCCTTCCAAGAAACTCGAACAACATCTGATGGGGAAATGGAAGCTAAAAATATAGGTCCCTTTCCCATTCCGACAATCTAGGAATGGAGTCAAACCGGTGGAGGAACTTCTTCTTCATCCTATGGATTTGGAAAAGCCTTTCGATGCCTACCGTCGGAAAGACCCCAATAAAAGCAGCCCGTCACTTCGACAATCTTAGCTTGTTGAGTGAGTAAGATTCACTTTTTTTTCCTAGGGTATGGATTTCGAAATCAAACCTCAACAGGATGCATCGATTTCACATTCTTCCTTTGGTAGGCAGTACATGGCGATTTCATAGAAAGCGCCAAAAAGACTCTTTCCTATAATCGGCAAATGAAGTAGCACACTTCGAAAATTGCTGGGCCAGGATTTTGCCCTCGACGTCAGCTTTTGTTCGCTCCACACAAATGGACCGATCAACAGATGTGAGTGATGTCGATCACACCAGGAGGGTATGACGTCCCGCCTATGAGCTGCGGGACAAGATGCGCAACTATCAGTGAGTAAGGGGCTCGACGAGCCCTAGTTCTTCAGGCTTGATTCTCTTTGTGAACACCAACTCAATGCGAAACTTTCAACATCGTCACTCGAGTTGAGTTTGGCCTTCTGCAAATCTGCTGGGCCATCCCGTGCGCAACAAGCAGCGAGGTTGTCCGGAGCTGAGCCAATGCAAAATGAGCCAGATGCAGGGTTACCTCTCATCGTCGGCCGTTGTTTTCACTTTCACATCACTTTGTGGTGTGGTATTGATTGTGTAGACGATGGTGCACTCGGGAAAGAAGCTTATCTATTTGCAAAGGATGCTGGAAACAGGTTGAAAGGAGATGGGCTCCAAAAAATCAAAGAGTGATAGTGACTCCCTCTCAAAAGAAGAAAAAGAAAGTGGGAGGGCAGTGATGGTGGGATCCCATGAAGCGAAACATATTCTCGATTCCAATGTGTGAGACTTCGATATCTTAGTGAGTGCATATCGAAACCGATCCTCCCCTGAAAAAAGCGTGAGCGAAAGGTTCTGCCTCACTTCACGTGCGAGAATGGATCTTAGCCAGAGGGGGACCGGCCGCGCAAGTTACCGACTGTCAGGGCAAGGGCTTTAGAAATCCGGTTTCCACTTTTAGCACGAACATGCACTTCGTCATGTATGAAATGAAATCACTGCAGAAGCGATTCAATTACATAGCAGATTCAAACAGCCCTTCCCGGAATGAAAGGCAGCTGATTGGAAATGTGCTGTGGGAGTCGAACCCACCACATAGATGCCGTCATTCTATCGAGTGATGAACTGACAGAGCAGGAAACTAATGAACCTTTGAGCAACCGAATGACGAAAATTCTCTAAGCTCGGTCAAATACAAAGAGAATGTCGAAATGAGCATACTGAGAATGAACAAAAGAAACGTCAACCTGGAAAACATTCCAATTCACTATAGAGAGAAGAAAAATGAAATTCTATTATGCCACATCCATTCCTCTGCTTTATCCAGTCGAAAAGCCAAAAGTGAAAGGAGCCTACATCATCTACTTTTCTTTCCCCCTATTGCTAGGGGCCTTGCCCTCGTCGACGTCGATATGTCAAGAAGATCCGCAGCGTCGATGACCTTTAATGAGATAGATCTCCATATAGATGCAAGACGTTCATCAATAATCAAAATATGTTTATGAAGAAAACACTTTTCTTCATCGACGACTGTCATGAGAAAAAAAGAAAACACAATTATCACTGAAGAATTTTGTCGAAAGAACTAGAGGACAGGACGCCCGTCGGAGACACATTCTCTATGCGGCATTTTAGTTCTTTGTACCAATACCCTTTGCCCCTCCTCGATTCAGATATTTTCAATGAGACTACATAGGTCGGTCGATCAAGGAAAAATAGTCACTGCTCCGATATCTCAGTGGTACCGCTGCCTCAGGAACCACTACGGAGCAAAGGCCCCTGTGATCTACCACTTCTCCATAGGATTTTCCCATTGATGTTGGTGGTGTTTGAAGGAACTCAACATTCTGAGAGAAAGTTGATCGAGTAGAGAGCACGGAGAGCAAGGAAGCCTTATGGCTTGACTGAAAACGACTTTCTCGAGGCCAGTGCTGTCCCCTACAGCTTGTCTGCTCGCATCTAAAAAAAAATCTGTATGTATATATGGTACCATACGAAAAAAGCCTTTCCTATAGTAATTGACATATCATTGTACTTTCCTAATTTCCAATCCTTCTCCACATTCGTAAGACCGGACCCAGATGAGGTGGGCTTCCTACGTATCTCTCGACGCTCGAAGCAAAGATGTCAGTATGAGAGAATCAGGTGGTAGTAGTTCATTCCTTCGAAAAATTTCTACTCCCTTTTGAAATAGTCAACACGAAACATATGAAAATAGTCAGAGGTGGGGATATTATTGCGCAGAGATTTTGCCATTTTTTCCAATGTACTTTTTCCAACTCAACAATCCTCTGCGAGTGGATACCAGTAGCTGGTAGTTTAGCTTCGATAGTCCTCCCTGTGGGAATTTCAAAAAGAGAAGGGATTCATTGGTCATTCTTTCAATATATTTGTCGGGCGAGAGATGGATGTTGCTCGACGTGCTTCTCTAAAAAGAGAGAAGCATTCTTTTGTTGATCTCTCGGAGGTGTAAACACCTTTCTAATTTTCATTCCTTTCTCAATGAGTCTCATCAGCTGATTTCTGCATCGGTAGTCGAAAACGTCACGATGCTTTCCCAGAAGCAACACTTCATCTCAATGACTCCTAGGTGTTTGAGGACTGCTGAAAGATAGCAAAGAATGTAGACCATGAAAAGGTGTCAATTGATACAGATGATCCTGAGAGTTAGGACTCTTCATACCGCCCGAATTTGCCACGTGTTTCTGAGATGATGTGATACCACCAGAAATACGGGGAGATGAAACTGGAGTTCGGAAACATACGTTGAGATTTTCCATTGAGAGGATCGGCTCCGAAACATGTTGCTTTTAGAGAAAGGAACATGACGGTTCTGGTAGCATAGATCCTGGAGGACCTGGCCAATCCATTGGGCCATCATTCGCCTGAGCAATGGCTCTAGGAAATCGGCAAGGATTCTCGTCGACATAATGGCTGCAGGACCTGGATGACATTGGCAGATGGGCAAAGTGTTGGAGCCCTCCTTGTCCCCATGACGGTGTTGGCCTCCGATGGGGGCCAGCTTGCAACCCGATTAACCAATATCTTCCATAGCTTTCGGTCGAATCCTTCTCGGGAACAAGAAAATAGGGCGCTTCTTGATAAAGAATATCTGAGTTGATTGGTGTTTCTTCTTCCGTCAGGTAGTGAAACCAAATGTTGTTCGCTTTCATATTGACTTCTTCCAGTATCCTATGTGAAAGTCATTCAGTGTCTCTGGGATAAGGCAATGGTAAAGACCCAAACTATCAACATTCAATACCGGGAATATAGGTGAGTGAGTGGCCCCTATATGACTAGGTTTGATTGAGGAAGAGAGCGCATCACTTAATCAAACAAAAAAAATCCCTGTGGCTAGATCTCCTACGTGCTACGGATAAAGCCGACGCGATACGACGAAGTGGGAGTATAAACTCCGAAAGGCCGTCATTCGAGAACTATTTCATATAAGGAGAAGATGGCCATTCTGGAGCTCCACTGGCACATAGTCCTCTAGATTGGCTCCTCCCATGTGAATCAAAAAAAGATCCCGGTAGCGATGAGCAGTTTCCCGCTTCGACAGTAAAGAGAAAGGGGAAATTGCTTTTCATTATGAGATTTGTGGCAAGCCTTCTATGACTTGCCCAGGCGCCATTCCGCCCAAGTTTAATATCCTCCTCCGGTCAGTTGAGTTGGTCGGATCATCCTGCCCTGCCATCGGAGGTGCCCAGATTCGCTTTTATCCATTCCTTGCTCTACGTAGTAAATGAAATAATTCACTAAGGTAGACAGCACGTACTCAAAATCAATACATTTTGTGATTTCTTCATTTCCTATAGAATTCCTTTGCCGAAGTTACTGGAGGGGAGGCGTTGGTAGCGAGAAAGCTGTCCGACGAAGTTTTGTGATTTTGAGTAGACTACAGAATGACGAAATTTTTATCTCTAGGCGTATTCCCCAAAGTGCACTTTTCATGAAAAAACAGAAGAAAATGAAATGAAAATGTCGACTATTTCGCATGCTCGTCTCATAAGAGAAATCTTATTTTAGCCCAAAAACACGAGTTTTGTAAGAAATGTTTACGATTGCGAGACGCCACTCATAGGGAAAAGACTTGTTTATGCCGACGAGCTTTGCTACATTTGATCATTTGAGGTGGTCGGTTGGAGGCTCCTACAAAGAACCTGATGCTCCGTGGGCTATATTTTATACGACGACTATGCCCTACATGTCTTCAGCTACGACGAAGGATATTGACTACATTCAGCAGATTTAGGAATGACTGTGCCTTAGTGACAGGGGTGAACCGGAGGGAGAGTTGGCTCCTCCCTTGCTATCTGATGCACACCCCACGAAGACGGGAGGTTGGTGGTAGGTCGGTGCATCGGAGGTTGGCGGCCACTCCACCACAAAAGAAAAGGCACGGCACACAAACTATAACAATCTAATTTCAACATAACTTACATTCTTGATATCAGATTAATCTCAAGGTGAATGCGTTATGTTTGTCTCATTTTTCTATATTTTTTGTGATTTTCTTGAAATTTTTAAGATATTTACTTAAAATAATATTATTTTAATCACCGGTGGGTCCTACACATATTTTGACTAGTCTCTCTTCTTTGACTTGTAAATATGAAGTTTGACTTTATTTAGGTTAGTTTAATTTAAAATTATACACTTAAACAACTCTAATCATTTATTATTAATAGTATTTGTCCTATATCTACTTTGTCTTTATTCATCCATATCTTACCTTCATCATGCTTGTCTTTTGGCCAAGCATGACAAGCCTTCCTCTTACCCCCATATATCTCTTTTGTCTATTATATCTTTTCCTCTCTTTCCTTTCATTTATTCTTCTCATCAATTATTCGCTTTCCTTCATTTTTCATTTATCTCTTTCTCTCTTTCTTTTTTTCACTAGAATAAGAAAAGAGAAGAAGGAAAGAAGAAAAAGAAGTTATTTAATCGCTAACACTCAAAAAGAAGAAGAAAAAGAAATTATTTAGTCTCCAACTTTCAAGAAGAAGAATAAGAAAAAAAGAAGAAAAAGAAAAGAAGAAAAAGAAATTTTTTAGCCTCAAGATAGTTTTATCTTCCCTAATCCATCAAGACGAGTAGAATCACTTACACTCTTATAATTTTATTTTATAACTAAAATCTTTTATAACCAATTTAAAATCTTGATTTGTTTAAATTTAGAAAGCGATATTTTTATACAAAATTCTATATGATTATTTTAAATATAAAAATATGATTCTTACACTCTACTCTATATTTATGTATTAAATTTATGATTTTATTTGTGGCCTCCTATACTTAAACTATTAATTACAAACTTAAACTATATGTTTTATTTTGAAATTACAAAGAAGCTATTTTTATGAATGTTCATCATATTTGGATATACATTTGAATTTTCCATATAAGTTCTTCATGTATAATGCAATAATTTTAAATCACTTTCCACTTGCTATTAGAACATAGGTGTATATATATATTTATAATCATGTTTTAAAGAGAAGGTTTCAAATAAGTTTCTACATTAAATTGTTAAAATATTTTTTTTATACGAGATATTATGTTAGGTCATAATTCTTTTTTATACTAATCCATGTTTACTTGAAAAATATATATATTAGTAAGATTTAATAAATTTGCTACTTTCCATACTATGAAATCATGCTAAAATTTAAAAAATTCATATATTATTAATGTATTAGTTATAATAGTATTGAGCCTATTTGATTTCTCTTTTTACACCTTAGTACCCACCTATGTAATATGTGTTTATATGCATAGTAGTATATGCGTGGTTTCCATACATGATTAATTTTTATAACACTCATTCTAGCATTCTAGGCTCCATCATACTTGCCTTTGAAATATACGTACTAATTACTTATACAAAAATATATGAAATTATGCCGGATTTCTCTTATTAGTACATACACATGTTTTGATAATGCCATGAATCATGACTCGCCTGTTAACTTGATTTTGACGTGAATCATATCTTACTTATTACTCAGATATTGATTAGATGATAGATATATATATGTATTAATCATGACATTATTGGTTCATCAAATTCCGGATTGATTTGCACATAATATAACTTGAAATCTTGGGTTATGGAAAAACTAAAGGGTGAATAAATATTTGTATCATGAAAAATTTAGGATAGGTTGTGCAACCGAAATAGGGGCCCATCCGTGGAGGCGTCCGAATGGTACTGAGCCATCATCTCTTGTTTAGTTCATGTTGATGGGACGGCCGAATACTCAGTATCGGTATCTACTTGAGTACTTAGCGGAATGGCTGGTTCATCGCCAGCATCTTGGCCGGGTCCCGGATATGCATGGGACTTTCACGATACGAGTCTATTTATTCACCATTCAGTTTATAATATAAAATAAAATATGATATTAAATTAGATTTGATATGCATATATATCCCTACTTGATATTGTTACTTAATCATTAATGCTTCGCATATATGTGCATGCGCTTTTTACATCAACTCATATTTTACTTGTTAGTGCATATTGCACACTCCCTACGATACGAGTCTATTTATTTACCATTCAGTTTAAAATATAAAATAAAATATGATATTAAGTTAGACTTGATATGCATGTATATTCCTACTTGATATTGTTACTTAATCATTACTGTTTTCCATACATGTGCATGTGCTTTTTACATCAGCTCATATTTTACTTGTTAGTGCATATTATACACTCCCTACAATACGAGTCTATTTCTTCACCATTTAGTTCAAAATATAAAATAAAATAAGATATTAATTTAGACTTGATATGCATGTATATCTCTACTTGATATTGTTACTTAATTATTATTGTTTTCCATACATGTGCATATGCTTTTACATTAATTCATATTTTAGTTGTCAGTGCATATTGCACACTCCCTACGATACGAGTCTATTTTTTCACCATTTAGTTCAAAATATAAACTAAAATAAGATATTAATTTAGATTTGATATGCATGTATATCCCTGCTTGATATTGTTACTTGATTGTTTAATATTTTCCACACATGCTCATACTTTCATATCCACTCATATCTTACCTATTTGTTTATATTACACGCTCCCTACTTCTTATTATTTTACTTGTCGGGTTTGACTCTGAGCTTCCTCACACGCTTAGATACTGAAGATGTGAGCGAGGATCCGCCATTGTACGACCCGTACTTTCTAGAGCAGGCCGAGCAGCAGTAGATTTCTAGGCCTCTGTTTTTGTATTTTTGGATTTGGTATGTATCACACCTTTGGGACTTTATTTCCAACTTTTGTATTAGTATTGTACTTGTTGCTTCTTATGTTAGACATATATATTTTCTTTTTTATATGGCAGCAGACTAACTTCTAAGATCTTGGTAAATAACTAATATTCAGTTCCATTCATTTTTTCTTTTACATACTTATAGGCTTCGTGCACGTCGACTTACACGTGTCCGCCGGTAACGCACTCCGTTTCTATATTCTTCTGAGATATGGGGCGTTACAGAGTAGTATCAAAGATCTAAGTTAATTTAGGATGTCTTTAGGACTACTGCCATTTATAAACATGTCCAAATTTTTTTTGATCTGAAATATTTTCTTGGTTCTATTACTAGTTGATTTTCTATCTTGGCTTATTCTTTTATCCATACCATATTTATCTTTTGATTTTTCATATACCTAGTCTTGAACTTCTGCTGTTTGAGTCCTATTGAGTTGACATGGTAATTATAGAGATTTATTCCCTGTTGACAATAGTTACAATAGTTACAGTCAATCATTAGAACTGTAACAAGTGGATTTATGGGATACTCCATAATTAATTTTCGACTAAAATCATATGCTTTCGCTATTATGAGCCTTATCTATTGGCATAACAATAATTGATCTGCAGGGAATTATTGCAATTATTCGCAAGGATCTTAATAGGTGAGACTTATGATTTTTTTTCCATCATATATCTTTGATTATTTATCCCACTAGTTTAGGTAGTATGACAAGTTAATTTTCAGTTATATTCTAATTGGAACTATTTTCTTAATAACTACATTCTTATCAATTGATTGATATCTTATTATTCTAATCAGTTAAAAATTAAATTTTGAGGACAAAATTATTTGGTAAAGAGGGTAGGATGTAACAACCTAATTTTAACATAACTTACATTCTTGATATCAGAGTAATCCCAAGGTGAATGCGTTGTGTTTGTCTCATTTTTCTATATATTTTTGTGATTTTTTTGAAAATTTTAAGATAGTCAATTAAAATAATATTATTTTAATTACCGGTGGGTCCTACACATATTTTAACTAGTATCTCTTCTTTGACTTGTAAATATGAAGTTTAATTTTTTTGGATTAGTTTAATTTGAATTTATAGGCTTAAACAACTCTAATAATCTATTATTAATAGTCATTTGTCCTATATCTACTTTGTCTTTATTCAACCATACCTTACCTTCACCATACTTATCCTTTGGCCAAGCATGATAAACCTTCTTCTTGCCCCCATATATCTCTTTTATCTATTATATCTTTTTCTCTCTTTCTTTTTATTTATTCTCCTCATCAATTATCACTTTCCTTCATTTTTCATTTCTCTCTTTCTCTTTTTTTACTAGAATAAGAAAAGAGAAAAAGGAAAAGAAGTTATTTAACCTCAATTCTCAAAAAGAAGGAAAAGAAGTTATTTAGTCTCCAACTCTCAAGAAAAAGAATAAGAAAAGAGAAGAAAAAGAAAAGAAGAAAAAGAAATTTTTTAGCTTCAAAATAGTCTTACCTTCCCTAACCCATCAAGGCAAGTAGAATGACATCTACTCTTATGATTTTATTTTGTAACTAAAATCTTTTATAGCCAATTAAGAATCTTGATTTGTTTAAATTTAGAAAGGTGATATCTTTATGCAAAATTCTCTATGATTATTTTAAATATAAAATATGATTCTTACACTCTACTCTATGTTTATGTATTAAATTTATAATTTTATTTGTGGCCTCCTATAGTTAAACTATAAATTACAAATTTAAACTATATGTTTTATTTTGAAATTATAAAGAAGCTATTTTTATGAATGTTCTTCATATTTGGATATATATTTGAATTTTCCATATAAGTTCTTTATGTATAATACAATGATTTTAAATCACTTTCCACCTGCCATTAGAACATTGGTGTGTATGTGTGTGTGTGTGTGTGTGTGTGTATATATATATATATATATATTCATAATCATGTTTTAAAGAGAAGGTTTCAAATAAGTTTCTACATTAAATTGTTAAAATATTTCTTTTATACGAGATATTATGTTAGGTCATAATTTTTTTATGATAATCCATGTTTACTTGAAAAATATATACATCAAGAAGATTTAATAAATTTGCTACTTTTCATACTATGAAATCATACTAAAATTTGAAAAATTCATATATTATTAATATATTAGTTATAATAGTATTGAGTCTATTTAATTTCTCCCCTTACACCTTACTATCCACCTATGTAATATATGTTTATATGCATAGTAGTATATGCGTGGTTTCCATATATGATTAATTTTTATAACACTCATTCTAGCATTTTAGGCTCCATCATGCTTACCCTTGAAATATACGTACTAGTTACTTGTACAAAAATATATGAAATTATGCCGGATATTCCTTATTAGTACATACATATGTCTTGATAATGCCATGGATCCTGACTTGCCTATTAACTTGATTTTAATGTGGATCATATCTTTTTTGTTACTCGGATATTGATTAGATGATAGACATGTATATGTATTAATCTTGATATGATTGGTTCATCATATTTCAGATTGATTTGCATGTAATATAACTTGAAATATTGGGTTAAGGAAAAACAAAAAGGTGGATAAATATTTGTATCATGAAAGATTTAGGATAGATTGTGCAACGGAAATAGGGGCCCATCCGCGGGGGCGTCCGGATGGTACTGAGCCATCATCTCTTATTTAGTCCATATTGATGGGACGACTGAATATTCAGTATCGGTATCTGCTTGAGTGCTTAGCTGCATGGCTGGTTCAGCGCCAGCATCTTGGTTGGGTCCCGGGTATGCACGGGTAGTTTCACGATACGAGTCTATTTATTCACCATTCAGTTTAAAATACAGAATAAAATATGATATTAACTTAGACTTGATATGCATGTATATCCCTGCTTATATTGTTATTGTTTCCCATACATGTGCATGTACTTTTTATATCAACTCATATTTTACTTGTTAGTGCATGTTGCACACTCCCTATGATACGACTCTATTTATTCGCCATTCAGTTTAAAATATAAAATAAAATATGATATTAAATTAGACTTGATATGCATGTATATCCCTACTTGATATTGTTATTTAATCATTACTATTTTCCATACATGTGCATGTATTTTTTTACATCAACTCATATTTTATTTGTTCGTGCATATTGCATACTCCCTATGATACGAGTCTATTTTTTCACCATTTAGTTCAAAATATAAACTAAAATAAGATATTAATTTAGATTTGATATGCATGTATATCCCTATTTGATATTGTTACTTAATCATTACTGTTTTCCATACATGTGCATATGCTTTTTACATCAATTCATATTTTACTTGTTAGTACATATTGGACACTCTCTACGATATGAGTTTATTTCTTCACCATTCAGTTCAAAATATAAACTAAAATAAGATATTAACTTAGACTTGATATGCATGTATATTCCTGCTTGATATTGTTACTTGATTGTTTAATATTTTTACAGATGCACATACTTTTATATCCACTTATATCTTACCTATTTGTTTATATTACACGCTCCCTACTTCTTATTGTTTTACTTGCCATGTTTGACCCTGAGCTTCCCCACACGTTCAGGTAATGAAGATGTGAGCGAGGATCCGCTATTGCACGACCCGTACTTTCTGGAGTAGGCCGAGTAGCAGTAGATTTCTAGGTCTCTGCTTTTGTATTTTTGGATTTGGTATGTATCACCCCTTTAGGATTTTATTTCTAACTTTTGTGTCAGTATTGTAGTTGTTGCTTCTTATTTTAGATATATATATTTTCTTTTTTATATGGCAGTAGACTAACTTTTAAGATTCTGGTAGATAACTAGTATTCAGTTCTGTTCATTTCTTTTTTTACATACTTATAGGTCTCGTGCACATCTACTTACATGTGCCCGCTGGTAGCGCACTCCATTTCCGTATTCATCTGAGAAATGAGGTGTTACACATACTTGGATCCATGTACTTGACGCGGATACGACGGGGGTCCTAGGGGGCTTTTTTGTCGGACTGTAGGAGACCAGTGAAGGGAAGAATGAAAGCAGTTTCGTCGCTTCCTGTGCCTATCATGGTTGGCAGTTGATGATCCTCTTTCAGCTATCTGAACTAAAGCCAGTCAACTCGACAAAGAACATCTTAAGCAGTTACGACAATTCACTCGTCGCATTCCTCACAGTTGTTGTTATTTTGTGCCTTTTTTCGAAGCCTGTAAACCATCCCGGATACACTTTCATGGGGACCATAATACTTTTCGTGATTAGGAAATTCCTTGTTTCATTTTGAGGGAGAGCTTTCCGTAGAATCTCGTCGACTAGTAAGTCGATGGAACTCATCCCATTAGTGCCTTCGTTGTGAGTGCTAGTCAGCTACCATCCGTCGATATAGGTTGTTCTCTTGTGCTCCTATGACGAAGTCCTTCCTATACCTGATGCACTTTTTCACTTTTTTATTCTGTAGACGGTAAAGACCCAATTTGCCTGGGCTGGGATGTCTTCCGACCTGATGCGGGGTTGTGCCGGAGGGACCTATAGTCTCTAGAGTTTCCGTCTGCAGGCAGAGATTTGTCATCATCCCAACGTCAAAAGGCCTTCAATCCAGTAGTATACTTCTAGGTGTCCAGTCTGTCGAAACCAAACCAAAGTTCAAAGCCCTTCCACTATCCCCGCCTAGCATACCACGTCAGAAAGACAGTGACGAAAGTTGTCACAAATCAACCCTACTTTCTAGATTGGTACCACTTTGCTTCTTTGAGACCGTTTGCACCACTGTGTAAGGAGACAACACGCGCTCACAGATTGATGGTGTATGCATAGATGAAGTTTTTTAGTTGATGTATATTCGGGTCTTACTATTGAAATTCGTTGTGGATAAAGAATCACCGTCAATCTTCCTCTTTTTAGGTTTTACATGTGGTTATCTAACCTTTTGTTTGCATGGCAATGTCATTCAGGAATGTAGCTTTCCCCCCGTCACGTCATACCATTGTATACCCCCGTCTAGTTTTTCGAAGTTACCGAAGAAGAGATGGTGGAACGAAGGAGTTTAGGGATTCTTCGCTTTAATCCGTTCCGCCATTCCTGACGTCAGGAAGAAATCTCGTGACGGGACGGCTAGTTATCCATCGTCTTTGATGAGTGAAAGAATGAATGAGATGACTATTTTCATTTTAGCCGAAGGCCTTTTGACAAGCTTCATCCCATTTTGGAACCCGATCCTTCTTCAGCAGATCTATAAAAGCCTTGCCTCTTTCCTCCTACCGAATCACTTGAGACATGGAATCATATTACGTCTAATGAATGAATGGTGCTTGGTCGTCGAAAGAGATGATGTACGGCAGTTGTCACATGTGATGTTCTTCCCACTCTATAAAAGACAGAGAAGATGTGATCTTGTGCAGGGTTCAATCTCAGGGGAAGGCATCGACTCTTTTCCTGCGAGTGAGAAAAGAATTCGCTCCAGCAATGAGTGAATGGAGATATGCACGAAAGGGAGAGTTTTGTTGGCCTCCCACCATGCAATGGAGTGAAAAGGCTCACCTGCGTCTGTTGAAAGTGCTCGACGGTCGGTTGAGAAAGTGAATTAGTTTAGGCATTCCGAGCAGCCACTGCAATTTCCCAACTTTTGGAGAGAGAGAGGCGGGATGGCTTCGTCACAGTTCTTCCTTGTGATGAGCTGACCCCGAAAGTGGGTACTCGATAGCAAGAGATCGCCCTTTGGGTTCATCAAATAGCATTGGTTGCAAGCTTACATGCTTCGCTTCGTGATTCCGACAAGCGTTAGACTCGGATAAGGCCTTTCTATGACGTCAGAATGCTAAGACCTATTGAGTCAAGCTGGGAAAGCTGCAGAAATCCTCTCAATAGCAGAAGCTGGATTAGGAGTGGAGTCAGGAAGTGTCGAGAGTAGTGTAGTGATCCTCCCCATAGATTTCCCCAGTTTAGGGTTCTTTTCATATGACGGCTCTTTCCCTTGGTCTTCTTCCTTTGGCTGATGAGAGCTAGGACAGTGAAGTTTGTCGACGGTTTGACTTGGCTCACTTTGTTCCACTCATGACAAATATGACATGTCTTCTTTCACTAGCTCTCCGTAAGATCTCCCCCATCGATGCAAGGGATTCTTTCTCACCACAACAAAGAGTGTCTTCTTTCATCATAGTATGGCCATAGAACATTCATGGTTAGGAGATGTTCACTCCAAACTCGCAACGGTTGGTACCGCGAAAAATCCATGGCGATGGGTTGGGGTATGCTGAAATCACTTTGTCCTATGAATAGGGATATCACAATTCCCATTCTGAGGTATAAAATCATACTGGTGGCATGCCATCTGACGTGGCTTTCAAATGTGACTCAGATCTATGTTCTATCTTTGGACATCCATGATCCATCTCCCCATCCATGTCGAGGCCGAAGTCACTATTATGAACATGAGATAGTTGTGGTCTAGCTGGAACAACAGTTTTCGATGAGATAACCCGATCGCTTGTGCAAAAGGGAGAGTTCGACAAAGATGTTATGCATCACAGTGACGGTGGCTTCATATGATTATCCCAACATCTATGAGATAGGTTTTTCGACATTACTATGTATAGCGGAGAAAGGAGATTCCCTGATGAGTAAAATGGGACATACATTGGAGCTATAGAGAGGTGAATCAGCACTGGAAGATAGACCTCGTGGGATCTGCAGTTTGGCAAAGAACAATGATGATCACCAAAGATGGGTTCGTCTGAATGTTTAACAATAGAATGCTAACTCCGCAACTGATCTAGACTATGACGTCGACTCTCTTTCTCATCCATTAACTTCTCATTTGTTCATCTATCGATGCAGTTGAGAATCAAAAGTAGGACTCGACAAAAGCAGGACTCGACGAACAGTTTGGAGAACTCTCAGTCGACTTGTCGGTAATAGGAAGAAAAGGAAGCGGAGGTAGTAGGTCAGTCAGTTATAGACATGGCTAGGCTATGAAAGAGCTGTTAGTGGTGATGATGAAATGACTATGGACCAGTTGAAATGAGATCGATGCCCATCATCGCAGGTCGATGACCCAGGAATTTACCGACGATCCTCTGTTAGATCACACGGCATTAGCATCTACATCATAAGGTGCACCCAACGACGGTCAGCATGGTCGACGCATCATCTGTCCAGCACCATCACCAACGCATGAGATTGTCTAGCCAGAGAGGGAAAATGACTCTGCCTGTGAGCCATCCCTTACCTACTAGGAGAGTCAAGCTAGTGACAGAGCTTCATAAAGCAAAGCCCCAAGATAGTACAGTGATGAAGGCAGAGATACCCTGTTATTCTGAGATCAGCCTCGGGAGTATAGGCTAAAGATCATCTCGACGATGATCAAAATCCAAACCAACAACTGGCGTATATAACAAATTAGTCAATGTACATGGAGATGGAAGTGAAAGTTTCCCAACTCGATTGAGTCTTTTGTGATAGTAAACTGACCAAGCAGTACCAGCGGTGTGGTGGACCAACCATTCTTCTTAATGAAGTTTAGGATCTTCCTTCTCCAACCCAGAAGAAATGGCTCCTGCAGAATGACGGCTCTTTCATCAGTTCCAACCACCTGGGATGCCTTCTCCACGTCATTTAGGTCCTTCTCTACCACCATTTCTCTTAGATATCTCCAATCTGTGACGGTCTCTTTTCACTACGTATTCGAGGCAACTAGCTACATCTCTATCTCCATGGTCAGTCACTGCACCTCTTTCTGTTGCTCTTCCTGTGGGATTTGTTTGCATTGCAGGGTCCCGGGCTTCTATGCCCAGAATTTCGATAGAAGGAAAGTGGGTACCCGATGACCCAAAGCAAGCCTACTAAGAAGCTGACTAAGCTAGTGAGCCTTGTGACTAGATTACCGAAAGGTTGCCTGTGGGACGATCTTCTTTGAGCGGTTGAAGAGCCGTCGAGCGAGAACATCGACTATCTCACGAATCCCAAGAGTTAGATGTCTATTTACATACACTCTTCATTGATTTAGCCATGGATCATCGACCGAGAGGAGGAAGAAGAAGATAAGATGAAGGCAGACCGATAGCAAAACTCATTTCTTTGTCTCTGTCACTGATGAAAGGGATGGAAATACACTAACTAACCATAAACTGGAGCATTCTGGGACCAAGAGAGAGAATGCTGTCTGGCCTGAGATCACAAGATGCGATGCTGATGGAATGACGCCCCCGTCGGTTTACCTTTTGTTGGTGGGTGAACTTCCACCCTGACTTATCGACCTACAAACTGTACCAACCCAAATCGTCTGGAGTGCTAGGTCAGCATAGTATACAGATGCCGATGAAGTATGTGTCCGACAATTCCTGATAGGGTGCTGCTGAGGCAAGAAGCGAGAAGGAGGCGGTACCGGCTTACTTGAAACTGTTCCATCTGAAGTGCCTCTTGTTGGTCCCGAGGTTGTGGTTTTTCATCAGTTTGTTGTAGCCTTTGTTTTAGTCTCTATGGTCGGAAATTTTTCTCCCTGATAGCCAATGGGTACCAGAACTGTGACAATAATAAGAGCTTCATCAGTGAAGGCTGTCGGTTGTCGGATCAAAGGCTACAACTTATCCAACAAAAAAAATTAAGGAAAAACAATTCTTCTTGCTCACAAACTCTCACGTGGACGTGGTTTCGATCCCGTAGTTGTAGATTCATTGGCTCTCGTCAGCTTAGAGATCCTCCCTTTTCTTTCGAAGATTAAAGATTAGCAAAATGACATCTCCATTATATTTTCTACGATGCAACTTTGGAACAACTTTTGAGATAGACCGTCATTGTCCGAGCAGTTTTTTCGGATCGTCGTTTCAAGAGGAGGAAGATAGAACCCTAGTTCATCAAGTGTCAATCTGGTGAACAACACAGTTTCGCACGACATACGTATGGTTCGAGGGATGCAATAGGTAAAGAGGCTTGCCATAGCCTTGACATTGACGTATATTCCGGTACGTCGAATGAAGAATCTGTCGGCAGCATATCTTCCGCCTGAGTCTGCTTCTAGACTGACTTGCTTGACTCCAGATGGCCTATGTGTCGAAGAAAGCACTTCGTCATGCTAGGGAAAAAAATTGATATTTTTTTTTATTGACGAAGAGATGGATCCACTACCATCACCTTTGCATCTAGTGACTCGCTTTATGATGTTGTTGCTGACCATGCAGTGAGAGACGCCTTCTTCCTTGAGGGAGCTTTCTGATCTCCTTATATAGATGAATAGATTCCTTGCGACGCTGGACAGACTCGTCAGATAATTTATGAGGATTGGTGTGCAAAAGAGGTGGAATGTGTCCCGACACGTCTTTGACACTCCATGCACAATGACAGTGAGCTTTGAACTTACTGGCTCTATTCAAAAGTATCGACTGATTCGGTATAGAAGACTTTTTTCAATAGTGCGTACAATTACGTCATCCCTTTGTTTTGTTTTCCCTAAATCACTCTCTAAACCTTTCGTTCCCCAACTTCCACTATGAATATGGAGAGAAATCGTGTGAAGATTCATGGAGTGGACTTCTCACTTTAGTTTCACGCATCACTTCATAGGGTTCTCCCGCCGAGCCCTTGCTCTTTCTGCGAGGGTCCTATGTTGTAATAGACCACAGTAGACTAATGAGGGGAAGGATGGCCCTATATGGTCTACTAAGAGTGATCAAAAAGCTTTACTTCCCAGATTGCAGTAAGCTTTTGAGAAATTCATTGGCGATACCCTTGCATAGTCAATCAATAGCAGGTGCTAAAATGGATTCAAGATTAATCTTTTCTATGATGATTGGCCATTGCTTTCGGCTATTTGTCACCACTCTACTCGTCTTCGATAGATCTTCCATAGATCTCTTCAATAGAGAAGGAATGACGAGGGAAGCTAGCTCGTCGGAGCATCTCGAAGGTCGGCCTCAGAACCATCTTGATAGTCCTTCTTCTTTTTATGATTACATAGTCACAATATCAAAGTCATTTTCTAGTGTTTATCTCATTGTTTAAGAACCACGGATGAGTCCAAATGAGGCTAGTTTTTTTCTAAATTTCAATTGGCCTGGGAGGAGGAAATCTACCATGACCAAAACCCCACATCGTCGGTATTCCATTCGATCAATCCGTGTTTAGCCAGGCCACATTTTTTGCCATGCCTCTGACGACACGAGATGGCGTATGTTGACACTCTTTTAGGTCTGCAAATGACGATCCCGAGAGATGAGGTAATCTTCCTCTCCTCAGTTCCACTGAGCCAAAGGAATGACCTACACAATCTTTCAATACAACTCACTCGAAGATGGTGATGGGCACCCAGCAGTTAGACATGAAGTAGATCGGCAGGGATGTGAGGACCAAGGATGACTCACCTGGCCATATGGAGAGGGATGTTAGAGTTCCTTTGATGCGCTTTGTCACCGAGGAGATAAGTGGGTCAGACATCGACCCATCGGTAGCCTTTTACCCGACATAGGGATGCCCAATGTCTATCCACACCTCCCTTTTGCCTTGGATTCCCTCTGACAAAAAGAGACAATCAAGCCCTACCATGGCACATGAAAGGGACCGAGGGAAATGTGACAAGGGAATGGAACCGACAGGTAAAGCCCCAAACAAGGAAAGAGGGATCTCCTTTTGTTACCGATTTATAGACAGCTTTAATTAGATGTCAATGTACCCCGATGAACCTCCCTTTTCGAACTCTGCTCGAATCCTTTCTACCGCATTCTGACGATTGGTGTTCGTCGTTACGAACTCCTACACAATAGTCAGATACAATAGTGGTGACTTGATCATGCTATCACTAGGAAAAGAGAAAATCATAGATGGAGGGAGCACGTTAGCATCGCATTTTGAGCCCTTGAAGGATATCGTTGGCATGTCTGGCTCTAGGTTAGCCTCCTTGTCCTATGCAGATAACGACAAGACTGTCAGAGAGATTGGGGATTAGGGAGACCAGAGCATGATGGCTACAGATAGGACGGAGCGGTCTGATGGGTTTGGATAAGACTGATGGTGGGGAAGAAGAACTCTCCAGCCCAAAGGTCCAAGGCCACGCAAAAATCCAGCGACGCGTCCTTCCTAGCAAGCTAGTAAAGAGGGAGGCTCTGAAGCCCACGTCACTACCTCCCCTATGAAATTTTTTTTGCCGACGAGTTTTCCAATGACACTCTATTCCCACATCATTATTTTCAAGAAATATCTCCGAAAGCACTATATTCTCCTGTGCTGATAAGCATATAGCAATGTTCTAAACTTTTCAAATAAGTCATAGGCATATGTCAAGTCAAAGCCGAAACTAGCTAGCAGAATGGTGAAATCGTAGCAGAAAATAATCTATACCTCCAAAACGAAATCTCTTCACAAAAGGGTAAGATTGACCATCTATTTTAGACCCGTTCAGGGCCTACAAGACTTCCAGAGTAAGCAATTGGAGTAGGTTGATAGCAGTCGGATGCGCTCGAGCGGAATAGGGGTTGACCAGAAACCAAAGAATAAGAGTAGGAGGGGTCTGGCCTAGCAAGCAACACGAGGGTCTTCTATCATCATCCATTCCATGTTGTAGCTGATAGGCAGGAAAGATCTTTCGGTAGTTCATAGATTCGTTCAGGAATAGAGGTACCAGGAGACGCAGGCAGTGTAGAGCTCTCTTTCTCTGATGCATGGGGATCGTCACCACCAGCCATATGCCACTTCCTTATAGACTATGTTCTCATCCCGTCAAGTTATTTTTTTTTTGCTTTTTGACCATCAAAAAATCTTAGAAACTCTGAGTTTGACTGTGTCGTCACTCCTCTTTCGGCACGTCAGGCTGATAAGCATCATGCGATAGTATCCATACATAGGGCAAGTAATAGCAAGTCAGACCCCTATTTGATGAAAAGTGGCTGCCTTCCTGTGGTAATCGTGAAAGTCTGACTTTCTTTCAGGTCGTATTGAACTGACAAATTCTCTTTCTTCATTATCAATCGAATCACTATTCGCAACCCAGGATTCGATTTTATCATCAATCCAATCACCGTTCACGTTTTTTCTTTTTCTTATTAATGAATAGATCTCTTTACTTGTACGATGTCATATGTCTCGTGTTTCTCAAAAAAATGATTCGATTGATGGGATGTCGGTATGATACTTATGAGATCGATGAGATTGATATTTGATATATTTCTTCGCCAGAATGTATTGATTTGACCCCATAAGCGGGACCACCACCCAATAGCATGTTACCACCAGAAGCAAAACCCCGTATTTCTTCTAGAGAATCTCTGGAGTGTTCCAGAGCAACTAGAAAGAGATTCGTCGGAACAGAAAGAATTTAGTTTAGTTGTGGGATACCTATCCAGAAGTTTTCGTAACTCAATCATGTATGATGGAATCATAAAAAATTTGATATTTTCTAACTCTGTCTGTAACTCCCCCGAGGCTCAGGAAACAAAGAGAAAATGGATACAAACAAGATATCCAACAACAAGAAGAAGGAAAAGGATTGAATAGAGGAACTCCCGAGCATTTTGTCGATCTTAGATGTGCTGATATCAATGGAATGGGTGATTCACTATTTCGATGAATCATTTCTTCGAACAAAAGAAGATTCTGTAAACACGTCATTTGAAATCTCACTTATCAGAGTTCATTGTGGAAGAATCTTCCGAGAAATTTGCCATTATATATATGATCCATGCATAATATCATGAAAAATGGATACGACATGTTGGACTGCTACTTAGTATCGTATCGGCAATGGGTCTGAAAAAGTATCTAAAATGGTGAAATTGTGATATTTGCACCCTGTTGAAGTGACGGAACCATGGCATATATGTTTGGAACAGATTCCATTTTGAGAGATTTGAAAAAGCACTATCTCGTTGAAAGGTTCCATACATCTACCCTTTCTCAACGTATTTCTTTAGACAAAGACTCCATTTTTTCCTCTTTCTGGATGGTAAATATTTCTAAGAATATGGAGTGTGAATCAGACCCATGTTTGAATTGAAACTGATGATACAGTCAAACCCAGTTACGTTTGCTCCCATCCGATGGTTCCGATGATTGGGCTAATCGATTACTCTCCCATGCCTACCTAAGGTATTGATGGGATATGAAGTAGAACTGAACGGAGGGGATGGAACTACCAATCCTAGAAATGACAAGGACGTTGGGGAAAGATGCTATGTTTGAGTCACCAGAAATGGTTGGTGACGAAGAAAATCATAGGTAGCATTCGACGCTTTAGAATTATTTACCGAATTCTTTCATCTCTCCAGCCGATGTGCTAGATCATCTTCTTCTAGTCCTGCTGATGCCCCAACTCCATTTCCTTTGCAACTTGTGCCACACTAATGAAGTCACTGGCTTTCCTCCCTTTACTATTGGGTTTTATAGACAAAATTTGACTCCCCAACGGAGGAGCCCTCCTTAACTACTTTTTATACGTTCGCATCCCTCAGCTGAGAGGAATAACTTTTGCCTGTTTTATCTGTAGATGTGAATCGAATCGAGAAAGTCTTTTCCTATTGGAGATAGTCCCATGTTCACTCTTTCCCTACCTCCCGGCCCCTACTCATGTCTCTCTGACGCAGAGTAAGCTAAAAAATAACCAATCCCACCCCATCATGATTGGTGGTGACTCAGATGGCATATGATGGAATAGCGTAGGAGAGAGAGTTAGCCGTGCCTTACTAAGAGAAATTGCTTCTGTGGAATCATTCCAGGGTCTGACGGCGCTGATGCTTCCCATCAGTTAGTCCGAGTGTGAGTATTTGGAATCCAATGATTTATCATATCCTTATGACGGTCAGTTTAACTACTCAAAAATTCACGTCGAGAGTTGGGATTTTACCGGAGACTGTTAGACCGTCAATGCTTGGCTTCATCAATAAGACCAGGAATTGAATCATCAGTATCAATGGTTTTTCTTTTTCATAAACCTACTCTGACAGGGGGAGTAGTAGAAGGTAGTCTAGACAGTCAAAGAGTGATCCCTCCCTAGATCATCTATTTCCTTTACACTCGCTGGCCTAGGTAAAGGTCCCTTCGAAATCGATTTCCCTACTTTCCATAGCCCTGGGATGAAATGTTGGGAGTTAAGCTATTCGACGTTCCTAGCTCTCTTAGTTCTTCTGGTCGGGGCATCCAGTCTTCTTTCAGACTTCCTTTCCATATGAGAAATTTTATAGATCTGTCGATTTAGTAGGTAGGGGAAGTCAGCTTCTTCCCCTTTGTTTGACCGTCATGGCTCAGTTGCTAGAGGAGAGTGTTCAATAGAATTACTTTGAAGGGTGGACTGAATTTATCCTAGTGGGGTTTTCATTCGTTGAATCTCTCTTTGATTGACTACTGCTATGAGTTCTCATTAGTGAAAATCTGATTACTAGGTAAAGGAACCTATGTTGACGGTATATCCCTGCCAAAAGGAAAGGCGCCTCACATGAGGGAATGCTACTTTGTTAATTTTTCCTCCTCCTCTAGGAAAGGGCATAGTTCCGGAAGATTGATGGGAGTGAGGCATGTAAAAAAGACTGAAAGGGAAAAAAGGAACATAAGAAGAATCTTCCTATACTTTCATAGTTTGAAATATTTATTTTCTCCCGGTTTGTGGCAGAACGTCTAGGAGAGGTTGGAATGAAAGGTCCAACAATTGAATCACCATATGCTCTTACTGTTGAAAATCTTCTGAGAACGAGGGCTGAATCAACTCCTAACCTCCTTGTCAACTAGATTCGGATTATGACCAGATGAGGATGATACTTCTCCTAGGTAGGTTTATCTAATTCTAGTGCAGCTAGGAGAGCTAACTATTGACTTTCGCAAAAGAAAAACATCAAGACAGACGGAAGTTAGCTCCTTTTTGACCCTGCCATCTCGAACTCAAACTAGGATTGTGAAATAAAAAACCGTTTCGTTGATCGGATTCTACACCAGTGTCTCGTCATCGAGCGGAGTAAGCCTTCGAATCTACCTCACTAGTTGCTCTCCTTTCTTTGTATTCGTCTCGTATAAAAGGAAGCTAAGATTTCAGAAGTGAAATGGTTGATGTAGTTGGGAAAGTCGGTGGGTCTCTTCCTTCTTCCCCCTACATTCGACCTTATATAATGCGACTTTGCTTCTGTTTGCGTAGGGAAAGGAAAGGATTACTGTATGGAGCTTTCATTACTATGCATGCAACAGGAGATGAAAGAGTTGCCCTTCTTTTAGCATGATACCAGTCTTTGTCTATTCTTCCGATCTTATTCAGGCTTGTTAGAGTATGGGCAGTAGAGGAAGCATGTAAAAGTTCAAACTTTCAATGTTCCATCACAGACCCGTAATCTCTCTAGCAAGGAACCCATTCTTCTTTAGCTGTAGAGGGAATTCTCCAAAAAGTAATTGAAGCTCCCAAATGGACATATTCTTATCATGTTATTCTGGTTTAAATAGTTCATTCCACCTCCAAATCCGGAGATCGTCAATTCTAAATCATTTGATTTTGAGCATCAATATGCCTGCCTAACATCCTTCCCTGATGTAAACCCTTCCACATAGGAATATGTCATTGCTGTGTTGAAAGCTGTCCTTATTCCATTCCACTTCTGTCGTAAGTACGACAGGCTCAATGGGAAGAGCATCAGTCCTAGCTGCTGCCTTGTTTGACCTTTTTGACCCTGGAGTTAAAGGATCCTTTTCTATCTAATAAATTGTGGGACCGTCACCTTAAGGCTGAACTCCCTCCACCTAGGGCAGCAAAGAAATCGACTTTGCCAGGGGTCCAGGATCTATAGTTTGTAGTTCTTTTCTTCCAAACAAAAAAAGCCAACTTCCGACTGGTGAAACTCCCAATTTGACTCTCCATTTTGAGGATGAAATTTCCTATGACTTGATGCCCAGAGAGAAGGACTATAAGATAGGCATGAATTCCGGAGAGTTGCTCATTAGCTTTCATTTAAATAGGATGCTTCCTCAACCTGTAATGGACAAAAGGTTCCCCCTGATGTACCCACGGAGCGGTAAGAAAAGGAAGAACTCATTTTCATGTGGAGAGTTTCAAATATTAAAATCCCTACTGTAACAGTAATAAAGGCTCCGTCTAGCTAATCCCTCAACTTTCCTATCCTAAAGACCCTTCTGTATTATGCTCGACATTCTGACTCTTAGAGTGGAGCTTAGGTAAACTTTGATTTCAAGTCTTGTGGCCAAGCTCTCCTCTCCCTTCGGTCGAGTGTCTTACGAACCCCCGTCACTTAAGTTAGAAGCCTTTGAACTTGTCTCATCATTTTCGGCTGAACGAGTCAATTCTAGGAATCAATATTGGAATTGGAAGACTTTTTGCTTTCATTTCGTCAATCATATTTAAATACTATGTAGCAGTCCGAGTTAGCTTTGGCTGAACCCATCCAAATTGGTCATCAATCCGAACAAGTCGACGGTCTAGGGTAGTGGGGGATTGATACTTCCCATTTATATGATTTAGATCAGATTCTTTTCTAAATGCTATGTCGCTTCCTTTATGGCTTCACTACAACCTCATAAGAGAAGAACATGCTTTCACTCCTAGAAGAGTTGCTCTAGCTCATGGGTAGCTACTACACCCGAAAAAGGAAAAAGAAATCAATTTTACATAGGTTACCTACTTCGTATTCGTCAATTCATTTTCTTATTATTTCAATCGGATAGCCGACGCTCATCCCACCTTTGCTTGTTGAGTTTTGCCTTTAGTTCAATTGTTGATGCATGAGGATCTAATTAAAATTAAAGAGATTTGGATGATTTTGAAGTGTTATACTGTCTGTCTAGGATATTGGCTGCCTAAGCATCGAGTTCAAATCCGATAACAAGATACCCAGAGCTAAAAGAAAAGCTTTCGGAAGAGTTTGACGTTCCCTTTCGTCTATGGAAAAAGTCCCTATACTTTAGTCAGGTGATATTCTTTCTCCTTTACGGTTTAACTCCCTTTCAGTTTGAGTGGGATTTGTAGAATAAAATTGACGAATTACTTCAGTGTCGATGGTTCACTAGATTGAAAAAGCCTATTATACTTATAAATAATAAAGTGCTTGTTAAAAGAGGTTTCATAATTGGAACATTTTTCCCTCCCAAAGAAGTATAACTTAATGAAATATCTGTCTCCGGAACCATTTTCGCATATTTGACATCATACCTGGGTGATGGATAATTTTTTCGTGTAGAGGATCCTTTGGAGTTTTTGAGTGGTAAAGGTCCTATTGATACTAATTCTCTTTGGCAAGTTAGGAAAAAATCACTCTTCCCAACAGTCTATACCTCGGCTTCACTCTGAAATTCTCTTCCCTTTGGAAATAGTAGATTTCCCTCTCAGACAGTCGAATGGAAAGCATAGGTTTATGTAAAGTGTTTGACAAAATGTCTTGACTAAAGGAAGAAAATGTTAGGGTTATGGAGCTAGAGAGGAGGCATCAAAGGGAGAGTTAGCTTTGGGGTTAGCATTGGGGTGATACCCACCGGTCAAAGGAAGCTAGTCAAGTACGTTTTTTACTCCTTTCTCTAGGAATAGGATGGTTGATAATATCGTATGTACATCCCTTCTTTTCCATAAGGCATTTGAGGTAGACTTTTCCCACTAAATTGAATGTCAGGATTCTATCTATGTGGAATGTCGGAGAGCAGCTCTAGCTCTTACTCTTCTGCTTCTCCTCAGAAGGGTTATGGAAAAGTCCCTTCTATCTTCGACTTCACATTTCCCAGATTTGGAAGATAAGGTTTCAAAATTTCTAGTAATATAAATACTGATAATTGCAAGGAACTGTCATAAATAGCTTTCTTCGAGAATCAGATGCGACACTTTAGGAAGAGTTTGACAGAAGTGAAGAAGGCGAATCTCCGCTTAAACGACTAATGAATCCCCGCTCTTTCAGAAAGAATCTCACCTGCCTAGTATTCTAGAAAGGAACTATGTAATTTCCCAGAAGAAAGGAAAGGAGCTCGATTGGGAAGTGAAATGATTGATGTTGTAATTGTGTATTCACTCTTGGACGCTAGGGTATGATGAATTGAAAATGAGATCATATTATTTATGGTTAGTCACTCATTCATTCTTCGGGATCGGAAAAGGCTGCGCTCCTTATAGCTCTGCACAACTGTCGGTCACTTTCGCTCCTCCCTTACATACGCCCAGGTATAGAAAAACTGCTACTATGGCATCTGAAGCCAAGAATCATATTTGTCTCCCCAAAGATGCTGTCAATTTGAGTTGGGAGGCTGTAATAGATAAATAATTCGCATATCCTGACATATTGACGGTATAGGGGCCTTCCCCCTAACATGACCTTTCACAAGGCCATTTTGACATAGACTAATTAACAACAGCGTCTTCGTCATTTTGAATTCCTACTCCTAGTCTTCATAGTTGCCTAAGAGCCCCTAATTGCAAACACAGGAAAGATCCGACGTAGCGGATATTCCAACAATAGCTCCTTCTCTCTATGCTTCGATGCCATCTTCATTCCTTTCTCTCACAGCTCTGACGAGAGAATAAAATGCAAACAGCTTATAAGGGAATTTTCCTGGCTAATCTATCAGTCCCTGGCCTACTTTGGCTCTCTCTTTCCATTCTGAGATTATAATCTCAGATGTCCATTCAAAATGCATTTCGAGAAGCATATGCATATGAATATTCCATCGGAACCCCATTCCCCAATTGCTCCGTCACTCAGAGAAAGGTAGCAAAGTGAGTTCTGTTCTTATAATTGTGTATAAAAAGAAGAGTTCTTTCTATCTTTCCTCGACGTGTGTTAGTATAACGAAAACCCTTTGCCTAGGAGCTCATAGAGCCAGACCCCATTTGATAAGTTCCTTTCACCTTGGGAAAAATTCCTTCGGTCGAGCCTTTTCCTTTCTCCTACTATTCGACATTCGCAGGGCGGTTGGACTCACATTGAAGACTGTGGATCGCTTAGCATCGAGCTGATTGACTTCACTGACAAAGATAGAGAGGGTAGTCAACATCAAAAGTTTGAGTCCCTGGACGAAGGTGAGACCAACCTTCGTCCTTATTAGCGAAGTCCTTTCCAACTCCGTCGAATGGTTTCACTCATCTTTTCTCCCTTCTGTCAGTTCCTTATCAGTCACCCATCCATTAAAAGATTGTCGAACTTCATGATTCTTCCTCATTCACTTCTGGCTCTCGAGAATCTCTTTGTAGGATACCTGAATCGAGTTCAAATCACCATGGGATCTTTTTCTGGCTGACGGGGACAAGCAAGAAGATCTACTTGGATGAGCTATTGCTTTGAGATGACTCCACATTTTCATTGATTACTTTCGGGGAAAGGTCTCGCAGAGTCCGAGACGTAGTTCGGTATAAACTGGGGCGATGCTTGCATCTTCTTTTCAAATCGTCGGTAAAAAATCAATCTCAAAGCATAGTCCGGAAAATGAGAGCTAATCCAAGTCTTTCTTTCAGAAAAGGAAAGCAATTGTTCTGCAAACAGAGGGAATTCGACATCCTCACTCCTCAAAAAAACAAAATCGAGTTGTGGCAAAGATTGCCTTTCCTTGTTGGCATAGCTTGAGCTTTACGATTCCATGTAGCCCTTCCCTACGGCTACCTTCTTTAAAATGAAAGACCCCTCCAACTCAACTATAGCCAGTGATGCCTTCTAGCTATATTAAGGAACTCCAGCGCTGGACTAGGCATTCGATGTAAATTGACTCAAGCCGCAGTAGCATACAGAGCCTTCTGCATCTATCTCGACCCACTCTCCCATGATAGATATGGCTATTCACTTCATGCTTAGTTCGTTTTATGATCTTTTTGGCACGGGGTGAGGGTATGCAGTAGGCCCAATCCATGTCGAATGTCCCTCTCCATTGAGTGTCCCAGTAACCTTCCAACTCTAACCTGAGTGAAAGCTATTGATTGAATTGAGTCAACTGACCCACCACCTGTCTAGTTGAATGTTACATTTGAACCAGTTTCGTCTATCTATTTTACCCTAAAAGCATCTGAGCCAGCAGGGGAAGCACGACGCGACGGGCTTCCCCACCATCCCGATCTAGAGTTCCCATTTCTAGTGATCGTTATCTTCATCCATCGAAGTTCTTTTTTTCGTATTTTGAATGGCGTATCACAACCTTCAATCAAATCAAGCTCAACAACTTTCTTTTATTCCGATCAGAGGATGAGAATCATTCTACTTTATCCAATCTAGCTCTTCCTGAGTCGCAGTACATATCTACCTTAGATTCTACTTTTGCGTCTACAGATGGGGATACGTATTAAGATTCAGTGGTTTTTTCCTTCCGTCAGTAGTTTGATTTGGAATTGAATGACAAATTGTCATTTCCTCTATAGACTAGAATGAAAGCTTCACTTCTATTCTCGAGCGACAACCCCCCTCTTCCTGATAGGGCTAGTCCCCAAGATCAACGGGAGCTGATGAAGGAAATGCTTCTCGATAGAGTCAGTTTTGACGAAAAAGGATTGATGATGGTAGGAAGCGAGTGAAAAGAAGCATAATACTTTGGAGTGAGTTAAAAAGCATAATAGAGAGAGCCAGTATACAAAGAACAAGTCAAAAGAGAGGCTAGACGAATCCCTCTTTTCCTTTTATTTCCTTTGGGAGTGATCTATGACCCCTTAGCGAGCTTCCATTCTCCTATCGACATATTCTGAGCTCCTTACCTTCTCTGCGATTGATTTCGGAGAGAGTTCCTTGGTCTTTTCATAGAGTCTCTCTCTCTGATCCCTCTAGGTGTGTAACCTCCTTTCTAATAATTCATTCTGAGACCAAATATATATCCGTCACCTTTCTTTGCTATAAATTTTAGTGCTTTTCTCGAAATTAGCTTTAGAGCCATCAGCGAGTGAGCTTATCTTGTGTCTGAGTGAAGGGAGTAACCTCTGATTCTCGAGCTAGTGAACTTTTTATAGGGAGTGAATCAGAGACCCAGTGTTCTCTCTCTTCCCTTGCATTTTTTTAGCGAGCTTCCTTTTTGTTTTGTCAAATTTCAACTTTTCTTGGCCTGGTACTCTCCCTGCAAGGGAGTGCTCTTTCTCTCTCTTCGGCTTTCTTTGTAATAGTTTGTCTTATAGAAGTCAGGTAATTGTCCAACCATTGAAATAACTGTACGAAATGTCAACTACGCATTCCTAGACTTCTACCAACGGTTTGCTTATCCATCCCATCATTTCCATAAGCAGCAAGAGATGGCTTTCGACAATGGCCTTATAGACCAATTCATCGACCTTGATTTCTACCTATATCGAGGTTGATTCTCATAGAAGAATTTGTTCACGTACACATAAGGAAGCTTAAACGATGATGAATTTGAAAAATTCAGTTTGAGTCCGAAGAAGGGAAGGAAGTGATTATATTTCAGAAAGGCACCCTTAACATCATTCGATGGTGGGGTTGGTCTAGCTTCAAAAGGAATTGGGTTCAGGTTGGTGTCATTCATTCATCGAAGGAGCATTTTCTCCTCCACCAGGGATGCAGATTCAATAACAAAGGATATTCACCCAGTAACGGCAATTACAGGGCAATAACACGGTGTTGATGGGATACAGAGCAACACGAAAGAGGGAGACAAAAAAGTCCATAAATAAGGCAAGCATCTCCTACTCCCCCCTGATTCATTTGTCGAAGTCTCTTTGGAAAGTTAGATTAGCCCTTAGACATCTTACACTTCCTATGGTGTGGAAGGCCTGCCACAATGCCATCCCAACAAAGGAAAATCTTTGCAAGAGAAAGGTGATAAGTAGTCCTATATGCGCACTTTGTGTGACAAAGGTGAAAAAAATGGTAGAACACTTGCTGTGTCCGCAGACAAGAAATTTTTTGTTTGGGTCTCCTTTATAACTATCAATATCCTCCCACGAGATTACCAGATTTGATTAGTGTGTAGACTCTATGCTCAATCAGCTTAAGAGCAAAGGAGTTGGAACTGAGGATTGTGCTTTCTTCTCCACAAATGTCGTGCTAGAGCATGTGGAAGGTAAGAAATGACTACAACTTTGGTGAAATGCAGCATCACCTATCAGTAGTTATCGCAAATGCGATATCTCGAGCAAGAGCAGAGAGCACAGGAAGAGGTGCACTAATGAGGCACAACACATAAGGACTAGAGCAATGGCATATTTGTTTGCGGAGATTGTTCTCGCCTGGAATATACAAGTAGGGGCCGAGATCATCACGCCAATCATTAAGGGGTTACATTTTTTTCTATTGGAGTTGAAGACCTCTTTCTAAACAAGAAAAGTCTCAGTCGTGCTTGAAGTTTTAGGATCTTCAATAAAAGTCATTCAACAGAGGATTTTTCTTGCTCAAGCTATGTTTAGCATGTTCTGTTTGAGACCTAGATCTAGATTCGATCTCCGACGTGGTTTTGAGGGAAGGAAAGCCAGAGAATCTTGAACCGACAACGTGGTGATGAGCTATTTGAAGTAATCTTTCGTTGACAAAGTGACCCTACCAAGAGAAGGGTTTCGTTTTCCGTTAAGGCTTGCTTCGTCACCATCATGACCGACTTGACTCTGACAAAAAAGTGATTCTACCTTACCAAAGGGTACGGGAGTCTAAACGCCCATCGAACCCTGGGACAACTAAATGGTATAGACGGTCATCAGATGCATGATCAATCATCAACTCCTTTTAATGACCCCTATTGAAACCATACTTCCCTTTGCTTCCTTCTATAGAGATTTTTTTTGAAAGAAGAAATTAGGAATATCTAGGTTAGGTAAAGAAGAATCATTTAAAAACAATCTTCTATTCTATACTTTCAATCCTTCTTTCCACCGACGAACTGTGGATCGATCGGAGCAAGAAGCGACGTCTTACCCCCGAGGTGCCTTATACCGCTTCTGACTTGATCAGCTCATCTGCTTTTTTAGAGGAATTGGCATATTTCCTACCCGAAGAGTTGCTTTCCCAAACGCTAGCTAACCAATATATATATTAACAAAACATGGATTCTAGCTTGAACCCTAGCTTCCTTCACTAAAAGCTCTACATAGACATGTAACCTGAATGCAGATATCCCCTTTTCAATTCAAGTGACAAAAATGGGCATTCTAAAGCCTTAGGCCTATGGTGTCCGGAATGGAAGCCCCTTTTTCTATATAATAAATCGTTGCTTTTATATTGTATATTGTACAGGGTGGGTAAGGTAAAAAGTGCCCTTCCTCGTGTGGTTTCTGATGTGTACGAGCCATCGAGTCTGCTCCAACCATCCCACCCATTTTCCAATCCTGAGTAGGCTTAAAATTTTCATTTGACCTTAATTTACGTCATGAATCAGATTTTCCCTCTGTCACGGACATGGAAAGAGTATGATGTTTGATTTTAAGAAATTTCAAAAGAGTGCCTTTTGGCCTACCTAAATTGATCACTTGACTACCAATAAAATAAAGCCATACTTCGACAGGAAAGAAGAGCCGCACTGGCACCTCCGTCCATCTTTGATCACGTTAAAAGTGTCAGAGACGTCTAAACGAGGCCTCAATGCAGATAGCCTACAAGCGACAAAGGTTGCTTTCTTCCTTATCAAAGGAAAGGAAGAGCAGAAATCGTCAGCTCCAACTGACAGTCGGAGATTCCTGACTTATGTTTTGGTCTTTTGGGAAAGAAAAGGAAAGAGGAGTCGTCACAGAACTGCAGATGAACTTACAACTTCTGATTACCAAGTGGTCAAGGGTTGGACTAGAGGAATGAACGAACCGGGAGCAGCAAGAGAAGAGTGAAAGACATGCCCCAAACCCCTCAGCCTCTCTTCTCCTTTTTCTTTTTTTCTTCACTCCATTTCCTACCTTTCACTGACGTATTTATGGAATGTTTTAGATTCCCTCGCTTGACAAAACAAATAGGATCTTCTTCCAAATAACACATAGGAATCAGTTATGATACAAGTAGTAATCATAGATATATTCCCAATTATTAACAACAGAATCGAGCAAATCTCCATCCGTCATTCTTAAATAATCCACTAAACAAGGGAGGATTATTCAGGGTGGGCTCAATGGATAACGGGGATGGAATAGCGGTTGGATGGTTAGGACACCCTATCATCTAGAGATAGACGAAGGGTGTGAACTTTTTTTATGTCGTATGCTTACTTTTTTTTTGAAACATTTCCAGTTGTTTTGTTTTGGTAGACGGCGACGGAATTTTTTGAGCCGATGTTCCTTTTCGAAGGGCAGAATTGAAGTCTAGTGTTGAACAAGTAGGTGTAATTTTTGAGTTTTACGGCGGCAAACTCAATAGAGTGAGTTATAGCGATCCTGCTAATGTGAAAAAAGATGCTAGATGTGCTCAATTGGGTTAAATTTTCAAATTAGATCGTGCTACTTTGAAATCCGATGGTGTTTTTCGTAGCAGTCTGATGGGGTTGGTTTACTTTTGGACATAATTCATTTACTTTGATTTTCTTATTTGGACACATTTGGCATGGTGCTAGAATCTTATTCAGAGATATTTTTGCTGGTAGTGACCTAGATTTAGAAGCTCAAGTAGAATTTTGAGCATTCCAAAAACGTCGGAGATCCAACTATGATGAAGACAGGTAGTCTGATACAATATTGTTTTGGTATCTTTCACCTCTATTTTGTTTCTTTTTGGGGGATTTGACATAGGGGACAAGAAAAATCTTTCTTTAAATTTTTTTTCTCATTCTATGTATTCATGGAATAACTGATGATCCAATGGTTCTTAAGTGATGATCCAATGGTTCTTACTCGGAGAATCTTTTATTTAGCTTAGGGTTTTTTTTATTGAATGTTATCGTGATTCTAGTATGAATATGAGGTTTTTTTTATTTGGAGGGATTCATAGGGTCTGGAAAAGAGAATTCCGATCAATGATAAGAAACAAAAAAAATAAAACAACATTACACAAAACAAAATTCCAAAAATAAATAGGGATTGAAAGGATTCGACGAGGCCTGTAGAGAAAAAAAATTTATCCCAAAGATTTCTCCCTTCCCCTTAGATAAAGCACTACATTATATAAACTACCACATAAGCCTTTCCCCAAGTTGTCAAAAGCATTATGCGGAATACATTACAAATTTTTGAAACAGAAATAAGTCAGACGTACCGGCTTGGAAAAGTCGAAAGAAGAGACTGTAACTACTTTTGTCGAATTTCTTCTAGTCTTCCCGATCACCGAGGGTGACAGCCTACACAATGAGTGCTTGCTACTCCTCCCACAGCACTTGCAGCCTCCTCTCCTTTTCCCTTATGTTCTCTTTTGCAGTGCGAATGCATTCTTTTGCCTCTATAGGATCTCTGGCTCGGAAATTTCTCAAAAAGAGGTTTAGTGCACTACGACGCTCATCGAATTTCATTTTTCAGTTGCCCCATTTCAGCAGTAATTGTAGAAAGCCTATTTGTAGTAGCCATAGCCATACGTGCTATTACTAAATTTCTTTGATTTGAATTTGATGAAGACACTTATCGAGGCTCAATTTATAGAGTGGTAGAGGAATCTCGCCATGCATCACGAATTGGATGGCAGGCACAATTCGTCACTAGTTCTTCGCACTACTTTTCTGCAGTTGAAAACTCTCATGCCTATGTTAGTGAAAAACTGGCTGGCTCTGGCTACCTTGAGGAGCAAACAAAATATCATATTGCTTATCTGAACAAACAAACTTTGCACAACCAGCTTACATGAAAGTATTCCATATTCTATGCCAATAGACTCGGGACATCCATGTACTGAGTCGTCAAATGAGCCACGTTAAGGAAGTCCAAGCTTACACGCATTGGCCGATGGGGTGCCCAAAGAGGGCCCGAATGAAAGACCCAAGCCTACATGAAACCACCAAAGAAAGTCCTACAAATGAAGACGTCAGGCCTGTCGATGCTTGCTTTCCTCGATGAAAGCCCATAGAAGGGCCAAAGCACAACAAGCCTATTGATGAAGATCCGATTTGATTTAATAGAGATTAAATTTGATTCTTTTAGGATTTTGTTGGGATTTTGGAATTTTATTAGAATATTTGATTGAATTTTTATTTTTATTAGGATTTTGGATTTTATTTGGATTTTGTTCTGTTAGGGTTTTGTTATATATACATGTTTTGTATGAAGTATTAAAATGATGAATAATATTTGAAAATTTCTCAAAATTTCTTGCTTGGATTTCGCTTGAATCAAAATCTTTCCTCGTGGATTTGTGGAGAGTGGGCATGGATTCACCTGCATGGATTTTCGAACCCGTGAATTTCTTTTCCAATTTATCTATTTTTTCCAATTCATCCAAAAAATCCCTAATCTTTAAAACCCAAACCCTAAATTCGCTTCCATCCTGCGTCAAACTTGATATTAGAGCCTAAACTTTTTTTTTTCTCATTCTTCTAATCTTTTTCAATTTTTTTTAATTTTATTTTAGTTTTAATTCCAAAAAAATTTTCCATGAAAATTCTTCACCCAATCGAGCACTCCATCTTAGCCCCCCTCCTTCCTTCTTTGTCTTTTTAATTTTAGTTTTATTTTAAAAAAAAGATCTGAACTTTCTGTTAGATCTAAAAGAAAACAAAAAATTGAAAAAATAAATCAGAGAGAAAAAAAGGAGAGGAAAGAAAAATAAAAAATTGTGAAATCTATGCATGGATTTGCATGTTAAAATCTCTCTTCATGAATTCACTGAGAGTGGATATGGAATCACCTGGGTAGATTCCCAAAACAATCCTTAAATCTCTCAACATTGATTCGTTGAGAGTGGGTGAGAGATCACCTGGGAGGATTTCCAAATCAATCTTTATTTTTTTTTATTTTTGTTCTAAATTTCAACAAAAAAAAATATATATTTTTATTCTTCTCTAAATTTCTAGCAACAAACTCTAATTTGGCTTTCGTCCTGCGTCAAATTGGTACCATATTTGATGTAGGATAGAAGCAGATTTAGGGTTAAGATTTTGAAATTTAGGATTTTTGAAGGAATTAGAAAAAATATATAAATTAGGGATGAACTTACACGGGTTGGGAAATCTACTCAGGCGAATCCACGTCCAAATATACAATTCTATAAAGTTCTCCAAAAGATTACTTGCAATTGAGCTCTGACACGTATGTATGGAAACCCTGGAGCAGTTGTAATAGGTGCCAGGTATGATTAGAAGAACACTGCTTCGAAAACCGCTCGAATTAGACTCTAAACGAGTTTTGAGTAACCGCTTTTCCCTTAATGGGTCTGCACTGTAGCTGTTCGGGTCAAATCTGCTGAATTGGCCCAATATTGAAATGGGGCTGAATCTTCCACTGTGGGTTGGGTCTCAATTAAATCAAATCCAAACTTCTTCTTTTCTGCCTTCTTGGTTACGGGTCCAAATAATTGGATCCAAATCAGAACCAAATCAACAAGTCCAAACCCAAATTAAATCCATTGTTCTTCTCTTTTGTTCCTTACGGTGGCTGAAGGAGGTGGTGGAAGAGGCACTGGCCGAAGGTGACAGTGGCAACACTGGCTGAAGGCGGAGAGGTGGACAAGGGTGACGACGAGGTGGATCGTCGGCGAGATTTGCTGGTGGAGTGGCTGATAGGATCGACATGGTTGCAGAAGAGGGGCGGTGGAGAGCTTGGGTGATTGTAGTTGGAGAGAAGGAAGAAGAGGAGGAGAAGAAATCGGGGATTTTTATTATTATTATTATTTTCAGTTGATGGAGGCACTGGCTTGGAGGAAGGTTGTGTTGGGTGGAGTTGAGGGGGAAGGAAGAGGAGATGAGAAGGAGGGATTTTTTATTTAATGGGTTGGGTAGAGGAGGGGGAAGATCAGTCAGGGAGAAAAGAGAGAAGCAAGAGAAGATATTTTTTTCCCTCTCTCTGGGTTGTAGATCGGTAAGGTTTTTTTTAGATCTAAACGCTCTTTTTTTCTAATATGTTCCTTTCTTCCTCTCTCTTTTTTTAAAATAAAAATAAAAAAATAAATTAAAATAAAAAGAGGATTGAGATGTAGTGGAAAAGGATAATGATGGAGACGAAAATTTAGGCTCTAATACCAACTTTGAAGCAAGACGGAAGCGAAATTAGGCTGAGGGTTTGAGAATTAGGGTTCGGAGAATTGGAAAAGAACATGAAAGAACTTACAGGGAGTTTGAGAATCCACCCAGGCGAATCCACGTCCACTCTGCACGAATCCATAAGGAAAGATTTTAATTCAAGCGAAATCCATGCAAGAAATTTTGAGAAATGTTTCTAATATTATTTATTATCCAATTGTCTATAAAATACTTCATACAAAACTTATTTATAGAAAAATCCTAATAAATAAAATCCTAATAAAATATAAAATCTTAATCAAATATCCTAATGAAATAAAAAATCAAATCAAATATTCTAATAGGATCTAGAATCCCAACAAAATTCTAATAGAATCAAATCTAACCTCTATTAAATCAAATCGGATCTCCATCAATACTCTCCGGCTTTAAATCATTCATTCCCGATGAATGTTGAGATAAGAAATGACAAACACGTTTGGGTTGAACTGATCAACATCCACGAAGTATCCCAATTGGGCCATGGTGGTGGTCGAGAAACCGTATCAAGTACATAATATCTGTACCAGGGCAGTAGAGGTGAAACTGACTTCTTTCATGAATCAGATTCAGATGACTGTAGATCTCACAAATTATTCTAACCATGAATAGTAGAAGCAAACCTTTTTGAAACTTCATATGAATCTATATGTTGAGTCGGTAATTTCTTCATAATTTCTATATTGAATCTCTCAAGAGAAACTGAAGGTTTTACCATATCATCAACAATAACTTCTTTTCTGTCTAAAGTCTCGTTTTGAACTGGAAGTTTCTATACTCCCTGTACGTCGGCAACTGATATGTAAATATTATCAGTAAACACGAATTGTCGACAAATTTTCTTACGAAATTTTAGCAGAAGGTCTTCTAAAAAAACTGTCGGTTTCTTGAGCATATGATATATGAGACTGGGATGTACTTTTATTGGTTTTTGCTCATAAATATGATCATTAGGTACATCTTTATGCGGCTGAAACTTTATAGTTGGTTCCACTGAGAGATCGTCAGAAATCTGAACTTTTAATTTTTTAACTTCTATGGATGGAAAGAAAGTTCCATTTGGAATTAATAATGGCTCATCATGAACTTCTGTATCCAATATAGGCTATAAAATACATTCACTATTAAAAATAGAAATATCTTTTTCGACCTTGTTGGCGATGCTATTCTCATTAACCATTTAACTTTTTTCATCCCTTTACTTATTGTACTTGCGAAGACATGGTTGTACGAGTCTCTTGTTGATACAGATAAGTATTCATTTGTATTCTTCAAGCTCATCAATCATACATTAAAGTTTTTCATCATTTGTTTTAGGCTCAAACGATGAAAATTGATGAGATGATGATAATAAATTTGGAAGGCGGCATTGAGCATACCGATTACGAAGTAGATATCGCAAGATATCCCAATCCAAGTATAATTTATACTCTCTACTCTATGTATAAGCTTCTCCATCTAAGTTTTGTTGGGTGTAAAGATATTTCTGTGCTGAAGTCGGATCAAAATCTAGGATGAAATCTTAGATATGATTCTCCAAACTTTGATAATTTTGTCAATAGTCAAAACCGTAAAAAATGGATATAGTAGCATACATATTACACTCAACTTGTAATTTTTTAGCATTTGTGTTGATGTAATGACCATAGAAAATAAACCCCATATATAATCAACTCATAATTTTAGCTCAAAAAGTTTAGGAAATACCCAAGAATCATGGAGACTTGATACCAGATTTGACCCAAACCACAATAATTCAAATTGGATTTTAATTGGACTTCAGACCCGACCTGCAGTTTCAGATTTGACCCTCATTTTCAGATCCAACCCGCAACTTCAAATTGGGTTTAGTCCACAATACAAACCCGTTAAGAGCAGCAGACCCGTTAAAGAGAATTTGATGATTCAGAGCCTGTTTCAACTCCGATTCAAGCCGTTTTCGAGCCTCTATAATTCTTGGGTATTTCCTAAACTTTTTGAGCTAAAATTTTGAGTTGATTATATATAGGGTTCATTTTCTATGTCATTACATTAACACAAATGCTAAAAATCACAAGTTGAGCGTGATATGTATACTACTATATTCATTTTTTACAGTTTTGACGATCAATAAAATTATCAAAGTTGGGAGAATTATATCCAAGATTTCTTTCTAGATTCTGATCTAATTTCAGAACAAAAATATCTTTACGCCCAACATAAATTATATGGAGAAGCTCATACTTGAAGTGGAGAGTATAAATTATGCTTGGATTTGTATATTTTGCGATATTTACTTCATAATCGGTATGCTAAACGTCACCTTTCAAATTTATTGTCATCATCTCATCATCGTCTTAGCCTAAAACAAATAATGAAAAACTTCAATTTATGATTGATGAGTTTGAAAAATGCAAACAAATACTTACCAGTACAACAAGAGACCCGAAGAATCATGTCTTCGAAAGTATAATAAACGAAGGGATGAAAAAGTCAAATAGTTAATGAGGATAACATCGCCAATAAGATCGAAACAGATATTCCTACTTTTAATGGTGAATGCATTTTGGAGCCTATATTAGATGAAAAGTTCATGATGAGCCATTATTAATGCCAGATAGAACTTTTTCTTCATCCATAAAAATTGAAAAACCAAAAGTTTATATTTCTGACAATCTCTCAGTGGAACCAACTACGAAGTTTTAGCCTCATAAGGATGCACCTAGTAATTATATTCATGAGCAGAAACCAATAGAAGTACCTCCTACTCTCTTATATCACATGCCCATGAAACCAACAGTTTCTTTAGAAGACCTTCTACTAAAATTTTGTAAGAAACTTTGTTGACAATTTATATTTATTGATAGTATTTGCATATCAGTTACTGATGTACAGGGAGTACAGGAACTTCCAGTTCAAAGTTAGACTTCAGATATAAAAGAAGTTATTATTGATGATGAGATAAAAACTTTAGTCTCCCTTAAGAGATTCATTACAGAAATTATGAAAAAATTACTGACTCAATATACAGATTCTTATGAACTTTCGAAGAGGTTTGCCTCTACTATTCATGGCTAGAATAATTTATGGGGTCTATAGTCATCTGAATCTGATTGAAAAGAAGCCAGTTCCACCTCCACTGCCTTGGTTCAGATGTGATGTACTAGATACGGTTTCTTAACCACCACTATGGTCCAATTGGGATACTTCATGGATATTGATCAATTCAACCCAGACGTGTTTGTCAGTCCTTATCTCAGCATTCGTCAGGGATGAATGATTTGAAACCAGTGAGAATTGATGGAGATCCGATTTGATTTAATAGTGATTAGATTTGATTCTATTAGGATTTTGTTAGGATTTTGGGATCGTATTAGAATATCTGATTATATTTTTGATTTTATTAAGATATTTGATTAGGAATCTGTATTTTATTTGGATTTTGTTCTGTCAGGGTTTTGCTATATATACATGCTTTGTATGAAGTATGAAAATGATGAATAATATTTAAAAATTTCTCAAAATTTCTTACGTGAATTTCGCTTGATTCAAAATCTTTCCTTATGGATTCATAGAGAGTGAGTGTAGATTCGCCTGGGTGGATTTCCAAACCCGTGTAAGTTTTTTCCCCAATTTATCCATTTTTCCCCAATTCATCAAAAAAAAAATTCTAATTTTCAAAACATAACCCTAAACCCATCATCAAAGCCAGCCCCCTCTCATTTAGGAAGGAAAACAGAAGTGGAAGTAGGTTTCCCAACGGAAGCCGTCAGAATTTACTGCAATGAGTCCATTCAAAATGAATGTTTAATGATTACTAAAGCAATTAAACACATATGATTCAATATGTATGTGTGGCGTAATGAACCTATAGTTTCCGGAGGTTGCGTGGAATGCGCTTTCTTTTCGCTGTATGAGGGCGTGTAGGGAGCGTCATAGTGCTCTTGTTTTATTTGATTGTACTATCATTTTGACTAACTCAGGAACTTTCCCGTCAGGGTGAATGCACGAGGTAAGCATCTTTCCATGCTTGCTTTTTCTGTTTTTAGCCTATAACCCTCTTGCTAAAGCTTTCCACGTGTAGTCTGTCTTATATGCCTCTGACAGACGGTGAGTGGGAAAGGGAAGGCCTTGATGTGCTGGGCTAACGATATAAATCAATTGTTGGCAACGCTAAAAAAGACATCGCTACTGATGCCGTTGTCGCGCTTGACCTGCTAAACCTTTTGGGATTAAATTCAGAATCAAGGATAGGATGGATTGGCTGAACTTCACCGCTCGACCCTCTGACTAGATCGACTTCTAATGTCCTATCCATGATGACATCGATGCCACTACTCCCTGTGGGGGATTTTTAGCTATTTTGGGGAAAATTCTTTCTCCCATGCGCAACGAAATTCATTGTACCATCGAACCATGGCTCACCTTTCTCATGACGATAAAAATAGTGAATCATCACGAGCCACCTAGACCCATACCACCCATGGGGGAATACTTGACAAACATGAGAGCATTATTTGCATTCGATGTGGGAAAACTAATTCTAGTTGAATGAACTGGTGAGTATTCTCCGAATGAGTTCCAAACGAAAGGGAAAAGGAGCTATTGGGAGTTAAGCAGACAAATGCACAATCACCAATAATTAGAAGTGACTGATTGCCTTACCTGTGATGTATGGAAGAGCGGAGTCGATCCATTTTCTTTGCGAATATACCGTTACCCGTCGACCCTATCAACGGGTTGGGCGAGCCAGCATCCGTTTCCTGCCTTTTTTAACTGAAAGAGCTTAACACTTCAGGATGCATTTTCCTCAATTCCTGTTGGAACTGCTTGGCATCAGACCGTACAACTGACAAGGTGCTACTCCACCAATGGAGTAATTGGGACCAACAACATAAGAGACCATGTAAAAATATCTTTGTATTCAGTCAGAAGAGAGGTAAGAGCTATTTTTTTCTCGTCTGAGGAATGCTGCCCTCAGCTAAGTCATCTTGGGGCTGTCCTCGCAAGATTGACATCAATTGCCTCTTCGACTAGCAAGGAAGAGCCGTCGTCAAATCTAAGTTGGTGCTGATTAGAAACTTCTTAACGATGATCGAAAGACGAAACAGGGCTGGCCAGAATATGTTTTATGCAAGTCATGAGAAAACTGTGGCTTATGATCAGGAGCCATCTCTTCTAGAGGGGAAAGATCCCAACCTGAGGTAGAGTCCTATTCCATATGTTGAATAGAGTCATTGATTCGATTAGATTGTGTTCTATGTTCAGAGACTAATTAATAGGTTTAGATAGAAAGACGTAGCCTTGTTGCTGGCCGGCTAAGAAGATCGATGTTTGTCATGACGTTTGGAGTGTGCCCGTCCCTATCAATCATCTAGCTTTTTCTTGTTCATAGAGCGGAAAGAGCAAGGTAGTTTTCCGGGTAAGGGCGGGCCTAATGAAAAAGTCTAATTCCATACATTGCTTTGGGTAAAGCCCAAGTCAAACCATTAGTGAGAAAATCTCTTTTCCCACCTAAAACTGGAGTCCAACTGCGGTCGCATACTAACGCATCGTTGTTTCGACGTTTGTGGCTTCGCAAGCAAAAAAGAGTACATCTAGGTAGACTAGGCCCTCCTTCCTTGGCTCTTTTTGCCACGGTGGGAACAAAATTCCTACCATGAAAAAAAAAAATCTATGAACAATAGAATCTCCCTACTACTACTATAAGTATAAGAGGGGTCAAAGTTTAATTAATTTCATCCAAAATCAACAGCAAGACCCCGCTGCCCCACCACACCCTCTATATGAGAATGCCGCAGTTGATGCCATGGTAATGGGAATCAATGCAAGTCTACAACAACTTTTAAATGAACATAATTTTGCTCTACCAGCTACCTGGATATTTCCCCAATTTACACAGGAGTTGTTTGGTGATCTTAAGACTTTGGATGAATCATTTTCCATTTTGACAAGAGTAGTGGAACCCTTCCCAAAATGACTTTACAATAGTAGTCATCATTTTCACGAAGCGTGAAATTGACGGGAGTTGGGGGCTGGAGATTGGTGGATAAAGGCTAATATAAAAAATGTCGTTTGTTTTTTAGAGCGGATTTCTCTCGTCGACTCTCTCAATTTCTTTCTTCGACGTATGGAATTCTCTCCCAGAGCTGCAGAGCTCACGACTCTATTAGCAAGTCGAATGACCAACTTTTACACGAATTTTCAAGTGGATGAGATCGGCCGAGTGGTCTCAGTTGGAGATGGTATTGCATGTGTTTATGAATTGAACGAGATTTAAGCTAGAGAAATGGTCGAATTTGCCAGTGGTGTGAAACGAATAGCCTTGAATTTTGAGAATGAGAATATAGGTATTGTTGTTTTTGGTAGTGATACTGCTATTGTGGATGTTCCCGTAGGAAAGGCCATGTTAGGCCGTGTGGTCGATGCGTTGGGAGTACCTATTGATGCAAAAGAGGCTCTAATCAATCACGAATGAAGACGTGTCGAAGTGAAGGTTCCTGGGATTATTGAACGTAAATCTGTGACCAAACCCATGCAAACAGGATTAAAACAGTAGATAGCCTGGTTCCTATAGGCCATGGACAATCAGAACTTATAATTGGGGATAGACAAACTAGAAAAATAGTTATAGCTATCGATACTATATTAAACTAAAAGCAAATGAACGAAAGGGGAACATCTAAGAGTGAGACATTGTATTGTGTCTATGTAGCAATTGGACAGAAATGATCGACTGTGGCACAATTTGTTCAAATTTTTTCAGAAGTGAATGCTTTGGAATATTCCATTCTTATAGCAGCCACCGCTTTGGATCCTGCTCCTCTGCAATTTCTGGCCCCATATTCTGGGTTTGCCATGGGGGAATATTTTCGTGATAATAGAATGCACGCATTAATAATATATGATGATCTTAGTAAATAGGCAGTGGCATATCGACAAATGTCATTATTGTTATGCCAACCACTAGGTCGTGAGACTTTCCCCAAGGATGTTTTCTATTTACATTCCCATCTCTTAGAAAGAGCTACTAAATGATTGGACAAGACAGGTGCAGGTATCTCGACTGTGTTAACCATCATTGAAACACAAGCTGGAGACGTATGAGCCTATATCCTCACCAATGTGATCATCATTACAGATGGACAAATCTGTTAGAAAACAAAGCTCTTTTATCATAGAATTAGACCTGCAATTAACATTGGCTTATCTGTCAATTGCGTCAGGTCTGCCACTCAGTTGAAAGTTATGAAATAAGTCCGCAGTAGTTCAAAACTGGATTTAGTACAATATCACGAAGTGGCCGCCTTCGCTCAATTTGGCTCAGACCTTGATGTTGCGACTCAGGCATTACCAGAAATAAGTGCAAGGCTTACAGAAGTGCCCAAACAACCACAATATTCACCACTTCCAATTGAAAAACAAATTGTAGTGATTTATTCATCTGTCAAGGGCTTCTGTAATCGAATACCACTAGACAAAATTTCTCAATATGAGAGAGCCATTCCAAGTAGTATAGATCCCAAATTACTAAAATCCTTCTTAGAAAAGGATGGGTTAACGGAAGAAAGAAATATGGAACCAGATACCTCTTTAAAAGAAAGCACTTTGCCTTACTTATGATGCCAAAAGCGTGACGAGCAAATGGTCTCCGATTTTGTTTATTTTATTTTTTTCCTAATATAAGGTTTCTTTGAGAGCCTGAGGGAGGGTGCTGATGAATCTCTTGAAGCACTGCCGCATTACTTCTCGAGCATGCTTTTATGAGGAATCGACAAAGAGTCCGACGAAAGAGCAGCAAAGGAAAAGCGTGATGAGCAAATGAGATCATATTATAAATATGTTAGAGGGTGCAAAATCAATAGGTGCCAGAGCAACGACAATTGCTTTAGCGGCTGTCGGTATTGGAAACGTCTTCAGTTCCTCGATTCATTCCATGTCGCGAAATCCCTCATTGGCTAAACAATTATTTGGTTATGCCATTTTGGGATTTTCTCTAACCGAAGCTATTGCATTGTTTGCCCTAATGATGGCCTTTTTGATCTCATTCGTTTTCCTATGATAGACAAAACTATACTCTTTCTCTTCTCGGCAGAAGAAAAATAGGAAGATACAGGCCCTGTTTCAGCCATGTAGTAGGGGAAGGGGAGTGGTGAGCTGGTTCCCTTCACATTCTTTAGGAAGGAAGGAAAAGAGAAGTGGAAGTGTTTTGTGCTAGTAAATAGTCCATGACGTGGTTTTCCACCAAGAACGCTCCCCCGTTCCACTGTGAAATTTCTTCATCTTCTGACGATGCAGGTGTAGTCAATCAGCAGTATTTGATAGTTTAGCCGCATGCTTGCTATGCCATTTCAAAAACCTTCTGGAAAGATTTTTCACTTCGTCCAGGGGGTATGGATCTACAAGTTACAACCACGAAACTGAGGTTATCGGCTTGGTTTTCTTTCAATGGTGGCAAGAATGAAGCATCGACTCGAGTAGGAGGACTGTTGATGTCCGCACAACTTTTGAAACTAAAGATATGCCGACGGATCTTCCAACAAAGTGTTCAATATATCTTCCTCAAAAACCTATATGACTTCACTTCAAATGGGTGGTTAAGGTAGGAGAAGAGGCTCTGGGGGGTATACTTCCTAGTGTTTGGAACGTAGGAGGTGCATGATTTTGATGATGTTGGATGAGGTCCTAGGATTCTTTATTTTGACTATCTTTGCTTGCATTAGAAACATCGCCAACTCCTTTATTTCTTTCTTTCTTTCAATATGCTCTGAGTAGTAGGTCTTTTGGAATGAAAAAACTCTACAGAATGGCATTGAGGCGAGGTTATTCTGTAGATCTTTCAGGTACTTTGGTAGGTTTCCGACGGTTAGTCCAGTTCAACTACTTATGCAAGACGGAAGGTGAATGAATTGTCTCTGCCACGTACTCTCCATTTACTGAAATTTACTCGCCCAAAGATCAAGCGTATTTCTTTTCACTTCCTTTCCTGGTGCCATTTCTCCTACAGAGATCAATGTCAACTTTTTTCTCGAAACTGGTGAAGAGTTGCTATTATTCTTTGACCATGAAGTGAATTCCTCCCTCATGGTTTTAGCTTTTCTTTAGGACATTTCGCACGAGTGGACTAATTTTACACACTCGAATAAGCTAGAGGAGAGGTAAGCCTGCATCAGAAATATGGAGTGAATCTCATAGATTTCTTCAAAAAGTCTTTGACAAAATCACAAAAATAATTTTTCTTTTGAGTGGGTGTATTGGAGAAGGCTTGTGAAGAAGTAGGATCTTTGTCTTCTCATCATCGAAATGGATCTTTTATTTGTAGAATAGGTGACTGGAGGATGAGGTTCCTCAGAGGATAGAGATTTGTCGACTCTAAAGGAAAGCGAAACTGTCGGAATTATTTCCCAACTAAACGACAATTTCTGTTTTGTTTTATCAGAGAATGATTCATCATATAAAGAGTCAGAACCAAAAATGTCTGCAAATGAATCTTTTGGAAAGTGGCCACAGCAAACCGACAGCCCCAAGAAGTTGCCGAGCTAAAAGACGCTCTCCAGAGCTGGAAGACGGAGAAGGCAAGCCATTGTCAATGAAAAAAAATAAGTGAAAACCTGGATACAAATTGACGAACTCAGGCCAACCTATGCCTTTTCAAAACCCTCACTGCCTTCTCACTTGAGATTTTATTTTATGCTTTTCTATAGTTGTGTGTTGTTTAGATCACATGTAGAATGGTGGGTGACAAAGCCTAACTTCATGAAATACGGCTCTAGCCGCGAGGTCCCATTGTAATTGAAAGAAGATTCTCAAACGGCTTTGCTTTCCTTCAGGTCTATCTTCACTTCCACACAGAAATAGAAAGAGAAAAACAAAGTGCATATATGATTATGGTTTGCTATCTTCCTGAAGATACTAAGCAAGCATGAGCCCAATTGGGCAGTGTGTCACCCGTCGTCGTCTATAGATATGCTTTCTTTCGAATTTCGCAGATAACCGATCTCGTACTTTCTTAGCTCTTGTTAGTACTTTAGGAAATAAAATTTAGGATCAGCGATAGTCGACCCGGTTTCGGAAGTAAACGAAGCTCCTTTCAAAAGGAGGGTCACCTAGGAAGAGAATCAGTATTAATAACCTCGATTGAAAGCCTCTATCTATAGTGGTTCTTACCAGCTTCTTTCCTCTGGTCCACTAACCAACTAATTCATAATCGGTCCAGTCGTGCTAATGTGATACAGTCACGTATCCTCTCCTGTAGCTTTTGTTTCGTTTCTTTCTAGCAATTGCTTAGATTTAGGAGCCATTTGGTGTAGAACCACATAGCTTGTCCAAAATTATGGCATTGATAGGCAAGACAGGGAGGTACAACAAGCAAGCTGTTGAATCCTTCACAAATGTTGCAACTACTGAAGGAAGGCCATTCGAGCGATTATATTAAGACTGACCTCCCAAAGGATGTTACCCTTCCAATTTACATGTGCATGCTTCCTCATTCTGATAGGCTTCTCATTCCTCCGATAGACGAGACTTATGTTCCCTTGCCATCTCCTACAATAGTCTCTATCACTAGCTTGTCTGACCTACCATGTGCTTGGTTTAGTCTTCTGTTTGGGAGCACCGGACTTTTGGTACCTATGTCGAATGTGAGGATGAATCCTAGTAGCATTTTTGGTCGGGAATAAGGCTACCTAGTAGTCTTGTTTTTCCTCAAATAGGTCTGAGGGAAGCTAGATTGAAACCAATTCGACAATATACCGAAAAAAAAGACATATCAAAAGACATCGAACTACCTCTTCTAAATGAGCACCTTTCTTTTTAAACATATCTTTCTTTTGTCATGACAAGGAGTCCCATCAGACTCTGTTTTAGGGAGTACTTCCATGGGGGGGAGTGTCTTCTTATTCTGAAAGAATACGAGAAGTTAGAAAACTCCAAAGGCAATGCGATAAAAAGGGTCTGATGGAGCGACGATGCAGGAAAGCAAGTCCTTAGTCATAAGAAAAGCTTTTATGTGCTTACTTTTTCATGACTTTCCATGGACTGATAGTTTTGGTACTTGGTAAAATCCAAGTCAACAGAACTAGAATTGTAACTCCAGTAAGGGGTCAGCTAAGCCAGTACCAACATGTCCCAAGCGATTACCAAGTCAGTATAGAGCTAGTTGCAATATATGTAGCAACTCTGACGGTGACGGGGCAAATTCTCTCAAAAGCGACGGTGGCATTGTAACAGCACAAGCAATAATGAAATGAAATAAGTGTGTTTTAGGGCAACCGATCGATCCAATCATAGAAAGAGAACGGAAAGGAGGTTAATTATCCTAAATGAGTAAAGGGTCGGTTTGACACATCCGTTGACATTTTCGAAGGACTAGTTTTGCTCAATTACTCAAAAGGACTGACTCGCTTTGGATGAATGTCCCAGAATCCGTAGTGTTGCCTATGCTTGCTGGTATGCCTAGCCTGCATTTGATTTGTCGATATTATTGAAGTGGAAGGCTTTTTCAATCCCCTATCTCTTTGGTATTGGAAGGCTAACATTCGTAAGTAAAGGGAAGTGCATGAATCGGTTGAATAAGAGAGTGCTATTGATGAAGGGGACCTCACTGAAGAGGATTCTATCAAAGAGGGGAAGCAAGCCGACGCAATGTGGGCAAGGAAAAGTGAGTGGATCTCCATATCGAAGTAGTTCTTTCTCTACCCGAGTTTACGTCAAATGCCTTTGATCGTGCGGCCATACCTCTCTCTCTGTCATGAAGTATCTATCAATAGCCTTTCTCATTCATCACATAGTGGAATATCAATACCTCTCCACTGCGGATCATCTATCTATATCGGGTCCCATTGTTCAACCATCTCTAGCATGCCATGCTTTTAGTGGAGAGATTGAATTGATTGGAATGGCAAGAGGGACACCAAATGACTAAACAAGACAAAAACCAACTACATGCTAGAAACACACTTTTCGATCCTCTCTCTAGCACATGGGGTTGGCCCCGAGGATGAAGCAAATGCAGAGGTCACTTTAGCTTGTTGTACCGGAGTGGTTCATCGTCAAAAGAACAACAATGGGTTGTAGCATTTCCTATTTGTCGATTTGTCTAGGGGATGCTCTAGTTGTTGTGGGCTGTTCTTACCTGAATGCCTTGCTTCGCCCTACATTCCGTAGAGACAACAATGGAGAAGATTGACGACAGGAGGACTTTACGTCTTTTTTGTTATTACTAATCCTTCCCTCCCTCACATTTGATTCAATAGCACTGGTAATTCCTCTAACAGCATCAACTGCGAATACGATGGATGATTTTATGTCATTCTCAGTCCCTTCCGTTGCTTGCTTTCCCTTACCCTATATCTATTTCCTGCATTTACACTACCTCGACATCCCATAGGGGATTCTGGGCATTCATCTGTAGTTGTTATTTTGACAATGGTTATTTCATGGAAGGAACGAATATGAACTGAACCAAAAGAAAGAGATTTTCCTTGAATAGTCAGGCTCACTATTAATTGAATAATCGAAGAGGGATGGGATCCTAGCATAGAAAAGTGATCCGATGGAAAAGAGCTGACATGATCAATAATAGTAAAGAACTAGAGATGGTACCACTAAAGTCGATTGTTGATGATGAAAAGGACGCTATTTATGAAATTTGTCCGATGTCAAATGGGTGTCTATGATGGGCTCTCAATTTTCAACCTCTAGTCAACAATCATTCCTTTAGTTCCATTCGTTCTCGTCGAAAGCACAAGCTACGAGAAAAATTTTCGATCGTCATACTAATTGCCAATCTCGATTCAACTACAAGCCTACTATTCACTCGATTGAAAGTTGGATCGTCACCTTCACTCCTACTCCTGATAGTAAAGGAAGAAAATTTCACCTCAGAGCTTCACAAGAGCAATCACAGTCGAAAGAGCAAACTGATTCAACAATCGCTATTCTTTTTCACTACTAACTGTGCCATAAACAATGTTTAGAGTCGATTCTGTAACATGAAAATTTCGGACCGCTACTGCTCTATGCCTTCCCCATAGCTATACCATACAGAATCTATCTATTGTGCCTATGGGTTCGTGGAATTAAACTCCCTTTAGATAGAGAAGACTAAGAAAAAGAAGACTGTCTATCACTCGTTCCTTCAGAATAAGCTAACGTAAAGCTTTCCAACAGTCAAGTTAGATGGGGATTTCATAGCTGCGCATACTCCTTCAACCCCAAAAAGATCGAATTTGAGCGGAAGCAGATTCGATAGCGCTGTCTTCTTCCTTCACATGACGGCCGTGCCGTTGGGGATGATAGGACCAATGGCAACTGATGAAATAAGAGACAAAAGCTATCGAACCATACGGAATAATTGGCCTAGCCTATCCCGTTCTATATCTCCTACTACCAATGATGTCAAGCTCAAAGCATCAAAGGCAAAGATCACATTCCTACTATCAAGCTAAAGGTGAAAGAAGTGGCTTAGTACCTAACCTCTTCATAGACACATAGGCGATCCGACAGATTTAGGTTCAAATAAATCTCTCCTTAGAGCTTCGGATTCGTTCAAAGAGAAAGAGGGGGATTGTTAATTCTTTCTCCTTCTCGCCACGGGAAAGCTACTAGTCGAACGTCATCTTTATTACTGTTCCTAACCCATAGCCAATATGGCACGTCAACTCTATCGATTGAGTTGAGTTGTCTCCCCTCAGATGTAAAGGTAGAGTGATTAGAGCTTACTTCTTTGTCGAGTTGAAAGGAGCTAAAGGACAGACCTCTTCTCCTAACCCTCGGCTCACCGTGAACTTGGTGACTTTTCACTCCCTTTAGTTTAGTTCAACCGGAAGACTAAGATGACCTTTCGTACCATACGTGGGATCATCTTCTTCAAAGACTATAACGAGACCACCATGACGATGCAAAGCGGCTAGGTCTAGGATCGATCCCATCTAGCAAAGAAAGCAGTCACGCCAAAAAGATGAAAGTCTAGCTTTCGACGCTGCAAAAGCAGATTCGAATTCTATAGCAGCTCTTATTGACCTCTCCTAGGGTCAAAGAATGAAATGCCTTTTGAGAATCCAGTGAAAGTAGAATGGGAGCATCAAGGAAAAAGCAGGCAAGTGGATGCTCATCTCTGAAGGTCAGTTGGCAAATTCCATTCTCGTGGGTACGTGAGAAAGTAGGCTATTCACTCACATCTCTCGATGAAAGAGAGAGAAGTCGCCACCTTTAATCCCGGTAGATCTAAAGCTCACCGTCGAGTCGTCGATTCACTACATTATTTATATAATTTCTATACGAAAGCACTTTTGACAAATGTCGGCATTTGACGAGTCAAAATTGATGCTTTCAGTGTTGTCCTTATTCGATTCCTTCAACATATGCATTTCCCACCCCTGAAGTGACTACAGGCCTTTGACGAGTACCCCTTCCTTCAACTGCGCTTAGTCCTTCAAATATTGTGCATCTGATCCGTTCACTTTCTCCCTAACGATCTAAACCAAGTGTGGTATGAACTCGATTTAAACGAGGATCAGAGCAAGAATAGCTCTGACTTTGATCACCTACTTTGAGCCGCTTCCAGTAATGAGAGGACTTGTCTTTGCCCGTCACTTTATGAATAAGGAATTCCCTGGTGTTCACTCGATGCTCCGAAATCATTGACATTGTAGGTAAAGAGCTATGGGAATGCTTTCATAGTCCCAGGGGATAACTTTTAATTTAGTAACTGACTCCCCGACGATGGGAGAAGAAAAAGGAAATGGGGCAACAACTCCTGACTCGAGGGTGAGAATTGGAATCGAATAGATTGAATCAGAAATGAACATCAGAGAGAGGTAGAATAACCGTTGTTGGAAGAAGGGCTACCAAAAGCTCGTTAGCAAGGCAATGGTTCAGAGCAAGGTTTTAAAGGAAGCAGTCTTTCCGCTGCACGAGCATCGACAAAAGAGAGAGTTTAGAGCTCTCTGCCAATCAATCACCAGAAAGAGCGAAAGGGAGATGAGAAGCAAAATCAAAATTATATCCAAAATATCCCAGCTCAGAGGGAAAAATATGAGTATCCTACCTTCTCCACTCCAATGAAATTTCATTTTCGAACTGCACTGATCCTATCATGCATGAACCCAAGCGGAGAAAGTTTCTGCGCAGCTACTTACCATGAGCAGCCCAGGAACTCTCGTATTCTCTATAGCGGCCGACAGGATTCCTCCAATCAACCCAATTTTTTTTCAATTGCTTCATAATTGACTTCCGCATTGAAATGTATTTGATGTTTATTTAATCACTTTCATGACTTCACATCTTTGATGATGCTATATCACTGCTCGAGCACTGCTTTGCACTGAGCCGCCTATATCAACTCCAACTACAAATAGAATCTTTTCCTTACAAACCCCATAGGTTGCTTGACATACCTACATCGAATGGAATCTATAGAGTACTTTGATCCTCGACAAATGGAGGCTCATTTAGACAGAGTGGTCAGCAATTGTCAAAAGTTTTCTTCGACATGTAAACAAAGACCAAAGATAACTCTATGTGTAGCGACATCAGGCCTCTTCCCTCTTCGAATTGCCTCGACGCTTGTGCACGACGGATAGAGAAAGGCGGACACCTGACTGTATTCGCGACTTTTGGCTATTCGGCATGGTCTTTTAAAAAGACGAAGGCCACAGTTTGAATACTTTTTGTTGTAGTCATAAGGTATTGAAGATCCTATAGGCAGGGCTGGTGGGTATGATCAGATAAAGGCAATCTGTTCCTATCAATCATTCATCAGAAACATCAAAAAGCAGTGGAGAAAGAATATTCTTTTAAATCCCCTTTTTTTTATAGAAGGCATAGAGAGAGAAAAAAAAGATAAGATCATTTGATAGCCATATCTTCCACAATGTCAGTGAGCGTTAGGCACAGTCATGGTATGATCAGATGGAGGCAATCTATTCCTATCAATCATTCGTCAGAAACATCAAAAAGCAGTGGAGAAAGAATATTCTTTTAAATCCCCCTTTTTTGTAGAAGGCGTAGAGAAGATCATTTGATAGCCATATCTTCCATTGGAGAAGGAATTATGGACCAAACAAAGGTAAATGGGATGACGACGCTTTCTGTATCAGTTTCAACAGAATGTCAGTCAGAGGGCATCGACATTTCCAAGTGTGGGAGACTATCACGGCCTGATACTTTAGGCAGAAGTGTCAGGCCTGACGTCAGTGAGCGTTGGGCACAGTCATGGGGACAATTGGGCCAACATCAGGCTTTCCTGGAACTTACCTTTTGACTTTTGTACCCACTACGCACCGTCGTTCATGAACCATTTCTGCTTTCCTTTTCATCTTTCTTTCGAGCTGGTTTTGACGAAAGTCAATTTATGACTAGTGTTCCAAAGGAACCTACATACCCATTTGTACAGGATCGACGTCCATTGTAGTTCGAATAGTACCGGATTCGAGACAGTCGAAGGGCAAAAAGGCCCCTTTTTACCAGAAAAAGAAAAAAAAGGCTGACTCTCTGAATACGGCATACCCCAATAGAATGGGAGAATCAGTTCCCTTCCTGTTGAAGTCAAAGTCAATCCCAGATTGACTACATGAGCAGTTGATCCTTTTATGCCAGTTCTCCCTTGCGTAAGAAAAGGTGGCTTCAGTTCGGTATGGGCAGTTTTGATCAAAGCAGATCGCCCCACCTTCCTTCGTCATTTAGCTTGGCCCATCATCATGACCAACTCTAAATAGTTAAAGGTTCACTTTATGGATGTGCATCTCTTTCTCAGACGAGTGTTGAGAATGAGTCTTCGGCAAAGGAGGAATATGGTATGTCAAGGAAAAATGCAATTCGACAAAACAAAAGTAGGATGCTTTGAGATATACTCAACGCGAGTAATGATGTTATAGTAAAGTTGCATCATAATATGACATTATCGCTTCGGAATATGTTTATACATATAAAAAGATGAGATGTTGATGAAGACCCTTCTTTCTTGTCGGTGCCTATGTGTGAAAACGAGTATGTTCAAAATCGAGATTGGGTTGGTGATCAGCTCCACCTCAGACTCTAAAGACTAAAAGATATGGTATTCTAGTACTTTTCATTTACTTGAACAGGTGAGAGGTGACATTGACCAGGCAAAAGTAGCCTATACGAAGTGAGCGTAGGTAGTTGTAGAAGTGAAAGCAAGCCGAAATTGGCTCAAAGCATAGAGGCAATTAGTTCATCAATTGATAAAGAAATAAACAGAAAGGAGATGGATTCTGAGGCAAGAACTCATCTTCCTGGGCTAAATAGAATGAGGAATACCGATTGTCGAGTTCCTGGAATATTTGAGTTTAGTCTGGTTGGATAGAACTAGGCTTCAAACGATGAGTCTTCTCTTTACGGTCTCCAAATCTATAGAACCAGAACAATAGACTAATTGATTGTGGTCAGGTCAAAGCCTTTTTGTTGGAGGAGATTTATTGGACTTTCTACCGTACCGTCACCTAGTCTTCTGCTGGACCTGGATTCTATAAAGTCCCTCGGGGGAGATAGAATTGACTGCAGAAGGAGTTTCCTTATCTAAAGGAAAAGAATGGGAAATAAAGGTATACGGCATAAAACGACGTGATAGATATGAGTTGCGGCAGTTCCTCTTTTGGTTGGTCCACATTGGTTTGAACATAAATTTTGAGAAAGTCAATGTCACTCTTACGTCAATAGAAAGAAAGAAGTCTTTATATGATAAATCGAATGAAGATTGAACAAAACATAGAAAGAAAAAGGAAAGGCCCGAATGAATGTTTCCATCGGAAAGAAAATGCAGATGAGATTCTCAAACTAATTGACGAGACCATACATTTGAAAGAATCCAAACTTGGTTTACACCCTGACCTGTGATGAAGCATTAAAGATGAAAGACCCCGAAAGCAAACACATTTAGACGCCAATCGTCTATCCCCTCTTTTGCATTATACCCTCTGTGGGATTCTGAAGAATCTTCTAGAAAGTCAATCTTCAAAGGGACCACCATCATGCCAAATGTTCTCAAAAGATTGAAAAATCTTCCTTTTTTTCCTGACATGATGTCAAGCCAATTGAACTTAAGATGCTACCATCCTATCCTTAGAATGACTCCAGAACACTTTGTCAAGACCATCTCTTAAGATTTGAATTTTGGAGATGGAAAGCAAAAAGATGTTTTGGGAGAAGATCTCTTAATTTCTGGATATTCCATCTCCAAAAAATAAAAACAGAAATAGACCAACGGGAAGAAGGAAGTCCATACTCTATATACTATACGTCAGAAGTCAAGTTTTATATTTGCGTATCCGGTGTGAGGAGGAGACTGAAATATCAAAGCATTTTAATGATATCTTTAGCAAAACAACAATTTCCAAGCGGATTGGAACTAGATAAGGGGAGTGGTTCATGAAAAGCTTTCTTCGGAGATTCAAGACATGCTCCTCAGAGAAGTTACAGTTTCATAAGTGGGGAAGGCTGGGTCGTAGCTACTAGGAGAAAAGTGATATCCATGGCCCAACCTCGAAATGGCCGACGGTTTGATAATAGGGTATAACTCGGAAGCTAGCTTGCATGGATTAGTCCATACCTCTGTTAGGCATCACAGCTCGTCAGTATGTGCTATGCAATCTGACAAGACTGTAGGCCAGTAGTGGCCATGTCTTCGGATCAACCAATGCATCTTCACAAACCCATGTGCCCCACGTTAGGGGAGTCCATTTTTTCGATGAGCGGAATAGAAGCGTCAGAGGAGAGTGCGGGAGTGCACACTTCCGTTGATGTGCTTCACTAATCGATGGAATCTATTTTACATTGATTAGTCAGACCAAACGGAGAGACCAATGCTACTCATTCTGATCTCAGCGGCTTTGTCTCTTTCTCGGGTACATCCCATACATACAAAGACTGGAGGAAGGAACTTCGCCAATGGTACTTCTTCCTTCTTTGACACTCTTCCTCGTCGTCAAAATACTTCAGAATTTCAGGTGTAGAGGGAAAAGGGAGTCTGAAGCAGCAAGCATGAGTGAACAGAGACTGCTGACTGCTATTACCATGTCCCTAGCGTAGTTCATTTTTTGTTGTCTGCATCTCTGCTTCTGTCAGCATAGAGGAAGGTTTTCACTCCCGTTGAGAAAGAATAAATATCCAGGATCAGCTTCCTAGCATGACATATCAGCTAACACCATCAGAGACTGGAATGATTCTCCACTTGCTAGTTAGGAAATATCACCGTCATCTTCTTTCGCTGCTCTCGTCATGCAAACTACCGCGTTCATCATGCGAACTACCACTTGAATGTTTGACAAAACTTTCCATAGAGATACTATGCCGGTATCTTTTGTTCTTCCGGCTAGGACCAATTCTGCCTACCGGAAGCAAGGGGTCGAGGCCCAAACCATCGAAGTTGCTTACCGGGTTAGAATCTTGTCCACAACCATCCCTGACTCTTTCTCCCCTTCTAAATTAGGGTATTCTAGTTCAGGCAAGCTATTGACTCCATTCCTGATAACCCCCTCCCCCGGCTTCACCAGTAGCCGGGTGATTTAGACAACAAATCTATCCATTCTATTCTTATCCCACCCATTGATTCTCGTGAGGCAACCCAAAATTTCTTCCCACATCTGAACTCCGATTTCGCTACACAAATTCAACATATGGATCTCGAAGTCCTCACATAGCACTTTACCTATGAACAGGAACTGCATAAGAGACATCCGAAACGGAATCACGATCACTTCTTGTAACTGTATTATGAAGGTGGTAATAAACAACTAGATATGCACTGGTGTTACTTCCATTGCTGCTACAACTACCGAAAAATGGGATTGGGGTACTGCAGAAAGAACCTTTGTTCTTTCCACTTCTGCTTCCAGTTTAGATGTGACGAAGATGTCTGGCTTAAAAGGGTACAGGTACAACTGGAAATATGACTACCTACGAGGGATAACCACTAACTAGGACTGCTTTCTCGACCTACAAAAGAGCGTGGATTGAGTAGTCATTATCTCAATCATTTCTGGGGCCTACTAAAGATGTAAGAGGTTGGAATTCCCCATTTCTAGATCCTTTAGACTGCCATTGCGATAATAGCCACCATCCTTTTCATTGGTTTACTTCTTTCTAATTGAAAGTTGCATCTATAGGGGGACCGACATAAGCAAGAGCTGGTGGATCACGACTACTGATATGATATTTACTTCAAGCGCACAGTATTGGTGTAGCGTTGTACAGGTCATCCCACAGAGATCTAAGGTATTTTTGTGTTCCTTACTCTTTCCTTAGTCTAACGGACTAACTATGAGTTTCTACATTGGATTTGTTATTATCAAAATAGCCTAGGATCTAGAATCCACTAATTTCCAACAATGTTCTTACTTCTATTATCTTCTTCTATCATAAAAATTTGATCTTTTTAGTTTAATCTTTATTTAAAGTACCCTAAGCATGAGCTATCAAGTGGTGTGCAAGCATAACTCATCAAAAATACTACTTTTCATAAAAACAAACTAAATATTTAGATAATTAAATGAAAAAGATAAAATCAACAACCCCAAATCCTAACTAAGTATAGGCTATCAAGAAACCTAATTCAAGTATAACCTATCGAAGTCTTAATCTTTGAGTTCTTGTATTTTAATCTTTTTATAGAAAAATTATGTCTTTATTTATTTTATTTAAGAAGAAAAATATTAGAAAGAAATTACATGGTGGATCCTACCTTCATCTACATCTTAAAACTAAACTAATTAACTACTCATATTTTTAATAAGCAAAATCAAATTTTTATTCATGAATATGGTTAACCCTAATCTAGAAAGCAGTAAAACCTAAGCTAGAAAGCGATTAACTCTATCTAGAAAGCAAGTAAAGATCTCAAAATAATGGCTTATATCTGGAGTACGGTGTTGTGGCCGTCACCCTTCAGTAAAACCCTAATTTTATTAATGAGAAAATGAGTACAAAATTCCAGGATCTCCTTAGAATACAAGTATATGGCCAATATATAGGCTTCGAAAATCAAACCCTAATTATAACAGAAATGAAAAATTGTAAAATTACAATGAAGCCCTCGAAGAAATCTCCTCTAGAACGGCCACTATTTGGCGGGGAAAACCGCCAATTGGCGGCTAAAGAAAGACAAATTGCTTTGGATTTTCTTTTGCACGAGTCTCTTGTCTTGTTCTCTTGATTTGCTTGACTGTACTTGACTTTGACTCCCTGCAGTAATTTAATCTTATAGTTTCGCCCACTTTAGAAACTTTTCGGACTTTGATTTTTCAATCCAATTATGATTTCATGCCGTCTCCTTGTACGAATAAGATTACCTGAAAAAGACACTAAAAATAGCCGAGTAGCATTTATTTATATACAAAAATAGGTAATATGAAGGCTATAAATATGTAATATATGGCACTCATCACACCCTCACACCTATCTTTTGCTAGTCCTCGAGCAAAACCTAAACCTAAATAGAAAAAGAAAAATCCTAACTCACTTTCGCAGGAATCGTGATTGCATTTAGCACGTGCAACAAGCCTTTAAACCCCTAGGTTACCTGATGAATAATATATATTGTATTTTTCCTCTCATACTTTATCTATTTTTGTATATAAATAAATACTACTTGGGTATTTTTAGTGTCTTTTGCAGGTAATCCGAATTATACAAGGAGAAGGCATGAAATCAGAGTCGGAGTCGGAAATCAGAGTCCGAAAAGTTACTAAAGTGGGCAAGACTACGATAATATGATGTTTTAGAGACTCCAAGTCGAATACAGTTAGGAATATTAAAGTTAGAAGACAAGAGTTACATGGGTACAAACTTTCATGAATTTATCTCAAATTCGAACCGCTATTTAGCTGTTTTTACCGCCTTTTGGCGGGCCAATTTAGGCCCCATGCGCCGAGATTTTTCCTGTGGCTTCTTTGTAATTTGTTTCATTTTTCAGTTCTTCTAGAAATAGGGTTTGGTTTCCGACGCCTATTGAGAGGCCGACCCTTGTATTGTGACGGTAATCTGGAATTTTTGTATTCGATTTTTCTCTTCAATAAAATTGGGGTTTTTGCTGAAGGTCGACGGCCACAACACAGTGTCCAGAGGTAACCCATTGTTCTTGAGATTCTTATTTTCTTTCTGCATAGATTTGATTGCTTTTTAAATTAGGGTTTACTGCTTTCTAGATTATGGTTTACCGCTTTCTAGATTAGGATTTATCATTCTATGAATAAAAAGTTGATATTCCTTAGTAAAAATTATGAGTAGCTAATTAGATCAGCTCTAGGATGTAGATGAAGTTAAGATCCACCATGTAATTATTTTCTAATATTTTTCTTCTTAAATAAAATTAATAAAGCCATGATTTCTCAAATGAAAGATTAAAATACAAGGACCCGAAGTTTAGAACTTTGATAGGTTATACTTGAATTAGGATTCTTGATAATCTATGCTTAGTTAGGGATTGGGGTTGCTGGTTTTATCTTTTTATTTGAATTATCTAAAAGAATTAGTTTATTTTTATAAGAAGTAGTATCTTTTGATGAGCTATACTTGCACAACACTTGATAGCTCATTCTTAGGGCACTTTAAGTAAAAATTAAACTAAAAAGATTGAATTTTTACGATAGAAGAAAATAGTAGAAGTAAGAACATAGCTGGAAATTAGTGGATTCTATATCCTAGGCTACTTAGATTAATCAGACCTCAATCTAGAACCTTTGGTTAGTCCGTTGAACTATAGAGAAAGTAAGAACGCAGAAACACCTTAGATCCTTGTGAGACGACCTGTACAGCGCTACAACGATACTGTGCGCTTGCAGTAAATATAACACATCAAGTTTTTGGCGCCGTTGCCGGAGATCGACGGTGTTTTTCTTGCTTTTTCTAGCATTTTACGGGTTAACAGTGTGTGTGAGTGTGCAGGAAATAGAAATTGCAGAGACAGAAAAATTTAAAGGATTGGAAGAGCCTCTTAACCAAGTAGAAAAAAGCTCGAAGTCAAATTCATCAGTCTAGCCGCTATTCAGCGGCTAGAACCGCTATTTAGCGGTGAAACAGGTATTTTCTGAACCTGAATTTTCTCTGTTTCTGTAGTTTTTCTTCCTGATTCTGTAGAAAAATTTAAAAAAAAAATACAAAAATTAGGAACAGTATAATTAACATTTTTATTTGATCATATCTATTCACTCGTTTTATCTCTCCACCATACCCCACTTCTTGCATTAGTTTAGGAAGTTCACGCATACACTCACGGTCATTGGTTCATGCCACATTGGACTCGTGATCAATTTGGTCGACTTGTAAGATCAGATTTGTTCATGGGAGACAAGATGGACCAGCCGATCCCGATCCTTCAGGATCTATGTTACTCGTTGCGTACATCATTACCATCATGCATCAAACTTCCACACGTAGCGGGTAATCACTATGAATTAAAACCGCAGTACATTAGTATGCTTCCCAAATTCACTGGTTCTGATTCAGAAGATGCATATCTCTTTATCAGTGAATTTCAAGAAGTATGCGTAATGATAAAACTGCAAAACTTATCGGAGGACGCAGTTAAGCTCCGCTTCATCCCTTTTGCACTTAAGGATAATGCCAAGAAGTGGTTGTACAGTATGCCTTCTGATTCAATCACTACTTGGGATGAATTCGTTACAGTGCTTCTCAAGAAATATTATCCCACGCACAAGACGGCAAGAATCAGAAATAAAATTAATCAATTCCGTCAAGTGTCAGGAGAACCTTTCTGGAAATACTTAGAACGGTTCAAGGATTTATTGGCTCAGTGCCCCCACCATGCGATAGAAAAGTGGCGGTTGTGTCAAATCATATACGAAGGACTTGATTACACATCCAAAACTCTTCTGAAATCCATGTGTCAAGGGGAGTTTATGAAGAAAAATGAGGATGAAGCATGGGACTTTCTTGAGGACTTATCATGGAAGACTATGCAGTGGGAGAGTTCCACTGAGAAGCCCAGTATATCAACTTCTGCTCATAAGAGTGGGATCCATAGCGTCGACAGCTCTATAGCTGCTGAAGCAAAGATCGTAGCCCTTATGAGAAGAATTGAGGCACTGGAGACTCCTAGTGCTCAGTCTCCACCAGTAGGTCAAGTGAATCAACTCCAAAGTCCCACATGCTTTAATTGCGGAACTCCCAATCACGTTATGGAGGAGTGTCCATTGTTAATGAATTCCATGGGTCCACACTTGAGCAGGCTAACGCCTTATATCAACAACCAATGAACAATCCTTACGCTCCTACATACAATCCTGGCTGGAGAAATCATCCAAATCTATCATGGGGTCAAGGGCAATATCAGGGGGCCCTAACCCTAACATGCAACCTCCAGCCACTGGTCAGTTTCCAAGACCAAATATGGGTACTTATCAACACCCAAATATTTCAAACCATGGGAACAACCAGAATAGACCACCTGTACAAAACCACTCATATCCACAACAGGGGTCTAATAATGAACAAGAAAAGCGACTTCAGTCACTTGAGAAGCACGTTGAAAATCTTCTCAAGTCTCAGTCCAACCTTGACACATACATGCAGAATCTTATGAAAGTGTCAACTGATTTTATTCAAAGAACAGATCAGTACCTGCTCGTGAACTCTCAATCTATTAAGAATGTAGAGCAGCAGGTTGGACAACTAGCTAATCAAATGAGTGAACGTGGCAAGGGCACTTTTTCAAGTCAACCCATAACAAATCCTAACACCAGTTCCTCAAACTCCAATCAGTCGCATGTCCACCAATGCAATGCCATTCACACGCTTAGATCTGGCAAGCAAGTGGATAATAGTGTAGCCGTGCCCCCTGATCCCACTCCTACTATCTCGCAGGCTACATCATCTCTTACACCCGTTTCTCCACAATCATCTCCATCACCTCCATCACCGTCACGTACTCATTTGGAAGAACCTGTTCCTGAGCCGAAAGCACCATATCCAAATCAGCTTAGGAAGCCTTCACCGCAAGTAGAAAAGATTCTTGAAATATTTCAGCAAGTGAAGGTTAATATTCCACTCCTTGACATGATACAACAGGTTCCTACTTATGCTAAGTTTCTCAAGGATTTGTGCAGTAAGAAACGAGCAAGAAATGTTCCTGAGAAAGTTTTTCTTGCTGCAAATATATCACATATCCTCTCTAACTCCTTGCCTATCAAGTACAAAGATCCAGGTTCCCCTACAATCTCATGCACCATTGGGAACACTACATTTGATAGGGCGTTGCTTGATTTAGGGGCAAGTGTCAATTTGCTTCCTTACACTATTTATCAGCAACTGGGGTTAAGAAAACTTCAACCTACCAAGGTCACATTACAGCTAGCTGATCGTTCAATTAAGAGACCACTTGGTATGGTTGAAGATGTGCTCATTAAGGTTGGCGAGTTTATTTTTCCTGTAGACTTTATTGTTTTAGAAACTGAGCCAATCTCCAATCCACGGAATCAAATTCCCATTATCTTGGGTAGACCATTCCTTGCAACATCAAATGCATTGATTGATTGTAGGAGTGGTCTCATGAAGTTATCGTTTGGAAATATGACTGTGGCATTGAACATATTTAATATGGATGAGCACGCAACGAGCTCTCTCATTGAGGTCAATATGATTCATAGTTTGCACTCACATTCGACCTCTTCCACTGATAATGAACCTTCATTTGAGCAAATGTTCAAAGATGAGCTCATACTATTAGAAGAATTGGCACATACTGATTTTATATATGATGATACTTGTGCAAGTGTGCCATTGAATTATGAGCAAACTTTTGAGGATTTGTTTGCAGAGGAGCGCGCATTACTTCATGAGTTAGAAGAGCCACCACCACATTCACTTAATCATATTAGACTCTTCTCACCTCATGATATTTCTACATGTATGCTTGTTACTAACGATGATCGGCAGGTTTATAATAAAGAATTCTTTAACCCAATTGTTAATGCTTACATGTAGACAAAGAAAAAGCGAGGACGACATAAGAAGCAGACAGGTAATCTCGTAACTTGTAAGAGGTTGATGAAATATAATAATGCACCCACTTCACGTTTAAAACGCACACACTATGAAAGTGGGAAGCGATCGCGAGGTCGTAACCGCTTTTCATGCGTTAATAGGGTGATGATATTGAGATCGTAACTTTTATGACTCTCATTATTTGTATAGTATTTGTATAATAGTTTTCACATTTTGTTTTACCACACTTGGTTTGTGTATGAGGGCATACACAAGTTTAGGTGTGGGGAAGTAGTTTTTAGGAGATTTTTATTTTTAGGATTTTATTTTATTTTTTATTTTTTTTATTTTTAGTATTTTGGGTTTCTTTATTTTACACTTTGGGTAGTTTTTAGGGTAACTAATTTAAAAAATTTAAAAAAAAAATGAAAATTTTTTTTTAAAAAGAAAAATTATATTTTTCATCAATAGACCAAACTAATTACAGATAAATGGATAAATTTAGATTTGAAATTGGAAAGGAGAGTAGATTAGATGATACACTTTGAAATTTATGAAAAAGATCAAAATCTGAAAAATAAATATTGCTAACAGTAGTTTTGAGGCAAGTATACATCTATTTTTCACTTTACAATAGTTTATTAGGTTAAGGACAAAGATGATAATGATTGAGTAAGTTTTCTCTCTCAAAAAAAAAAAAAGGAAAAAAAATAGAAAAAAAAATGAGAAAAAAAGGTGAGAATAAAATAATGGGGTGAGCCTGGTATTAAGGCAATAGTCTCTAGAGTGATAAAATAATGGGGTGCGCCTGGTATTAAGGCAATAGCCTCAAGAGTGAAAAAAGAGTATGATCCAAGTAATCGGGTACTTTGCGCCTAAGTAAGCGTGAATATTCGCATGAAAGGTGAAATATTCTTAAAAAAAAAAGGAAAAAAAAAAAGAAAAAAAATATTATGAGAGCCCTAGTGGACGAGTTGTATGTTGTGAGGATTTGCAGTGAATATACCCACATAATTTATGAAGAAAATAGATTAAGGAATAAAGAAAAGAAAAATAAGGGTAACCAAAAATAAAAAAATAAAAAATTTATACAAAAGAAAGAATTTTTTTTAATAATATTTTCATCAATTAATCTCACTAATCGAGTGTCATATCTGATACACTTATAATTTTAATTGATATTTCTAGAGCTGAACAAATATCTCTTCACGGGAGGAATGCCCGATCCTAGATCAACGGATGAAAGGGGAGCAAGTGAAGTACGTAAACCTCTCTTTTTGTGACTCGTCAGGATTTTCTATCGATCGATCAGATTCCATCCCAACGGAAGTTGAAGTCACACTCCTATAGGAATATAGGCAAATTTCATTTACATAATAGAGGATGTGGCCAAAGCATGGAAGTCTTTCATGTTCATAGTATATGGGGGAAATTGCCACGTTAGAAAGTGTGAACGTTGGGGCTGAACTCTTTTTCTAGGATGTTCAGGATGTTCAAAAATGAGCCTTTTCATTGGGTGACATCGGAGGCAATGACGAAGGCACAACGAACAGAATGGTGGCTCTAGTGATTGGACTCAGTGGATGGATGATCTCGAGGAATCTACTACGCAAGCTAAAGTAGATGACTTATGTTATAGTGGCCTGTTTTTGACTTGGTCCAATCATAGCATAGGGAACTAGATCCCAACATGAGGAAATTGGACCACACTATGGAGAATTCAAAATGGGGGGATGTTTTCTCAGCCTTAGAAGCCATTTTATTACCTGCAGGGCTTTCGGATCACTCACTCATGCTAGTGATGGGGTTGGTGGATGAGAATAGACAAAAGCCCAACAATCAAAAATAAAAGCAAAGAACATTGAAGGCTTTCTTTCCACTTGTGGAAGGTGTATGGGGGCAAGAAGTGAGGGGCACACCTTCCGATGTGGAAGCTTGAGCTCGACAAAGCTCAACAGGGCCACTTCTCTTAGCTAGCAACTAGGGGACACTTTTAGAAAAAGGGTGATTTGAGTTAATGTTTCGTCGATCTCCGATTGGTACTCCGTGTACTACACTACAGCTTGTGTAGCCTATGCAAAGCAAGCCTACATGGGGTACGACGATCGAAAAGAATGCCCGTGACATACCAAGTGAGATGTCCAAGATAAAAGGAACTAGGGGAAGACTTCATGAATGAAGAGACGTTCTCAACCTGGGATGAAAACGTCTCTTCTTTCATCAGTCGGACCAACCCAATTGGCGATTTCCAACTAGTCTTTCTGAATTGTCGAGAGAGACGAAGTGGTCCTAATTGTGAGAAAGGGTTGCCTTGCCTTACCAAAAGGAGTTAAATGTAAATGGCAATCATGGTGCCAAGAAAGTAACCGTCTATACTGCTCAATCTAATCCTGCTAGCATATGCTGGCGTGCCAATAGACGGCCATATTCTCATATTCTATCCCTGTGAGAAGCTATGCTTTGAGCTTGCAATCCTTGGAAAAGCCCAACCCGCACATTGCTCTATTAATTGCACCTACCTTCAGTTGTCAATTTGTAATGACAAAACTTCTTCTTTGAAGGAAGAAAGCTTTGGGACTGATTCACTGACTTCACCACTAGCAGCCGAAGGACCAGAGCTTCTATTTACTTAACGGCTCTTACTGTAACAGAAAAGACTTGCACCAGTTTGTTATTCAATAGCAGATAGGTTTCAGAGCTAGTAGTCGCCCATTGGATTATTCAAATATCATTGTAGATGATCTTCTCGGGCAGTGAGATCACCCAAAGCGATGGGTTCGTAGTACCAAAAGTACTGCATCATTCTAATCTGTATCGTCAAGCCTTTCCAATTCCTATTCAAGTGAACGGGACATCTTTGCATTCCTCCTAGCTATAGGAATAGGAAAAGTTTTAGTTGTTATCGGAGCAGGTAATCTCTTTTGCCCTGCTTGTTGAGACTCATCTCCATCTTATCTGCTATTGTGCGGGAGTTGAAAATCTGATTATGTTGAAATAGGCGAAAGGGCCCCCACGATGGAAATGTCGAAAAATCTTCATCATAATGGGATAAAAAGAAAGAAAGAGAGAATGCGTCAAGCCAATCAGACAGATAGAGTCATACCCCTCCCCCCTGTAAAAAACTATGTCACTTCCTTCCCCAGCATTCTGTGGAACGTGAGGCACTCGTCTATTGGCTTCAGGCAATGGAAGGGGCTATTCCAACTAAGCGCGGAATATAAGAGCTGGAAAGAAGTATGTGACGTTCCTATCCTTCTTAATCTCCAATACAACCCCCTATTCTCTGTGCGTCGGTGTGGCTATCTACTCCTATGGATTCTTTCCGTCAAAAGGAATTTTGTCCATTTTATTCTTTCTTTGGGATTCAACAGCAAAAAGTCGACGTGAGGCACTATTCCCACAGCAGCAGGTTGGATTCTCCAACTTTTGCAAATGAACCACGTTCGACGTTCCATTCCAACTCTCATCTTGAGTAATATGACAATATTTCATCAGGTCAATCAGGCTTCGCGCCTTCCCTTCCAAGTGGTTTAATCATAGTAATCGCATAAGACATATTATTTGGCAAAGCAAGCTCACTGCTGTCAATTTAGGAGTGAAAGAGCCCAAACAGTTTTTATTGCATCGATGAGCAGGAATTAAAACAGTGTATGAGTCGCTCGGATCTAGCTAGATTGCTTGCTAGGTCCTTGCCTCTCTTTAAGCATCAAAACAACTCTCTTTTCATTGTCGTATGCTACCAAACATCAAAGACCCTCAGTCGTAGGTTTCACTGCTCAGAGACAGTCAGAATTTGTGCTTCCCCATCAAACAATAAAGTAAAAAGCATGGAGTAGTCCCTGTGGGGACACTAGCCAGAAAAAGTACCGAGCTGACAGATCTAGGATTTTCATTGACCAGCGATCAGAAAGTGATTGACAGTCTTTGGCAACCATGCTTCCACAGAAAAGTAGAAAGAATTGGCTGAGCAGGCTTGTCTCCGATGAGCATAGTTCGAATAACTCATCATAAGGGTAAATCACACTTTTATCAAAGCACTTCCAGTAAACTGACTGAAGACTCATTTCGGAATGCCAACATGTGCTACACACTCGACAGAAGTAGGGATGGAGGGTGGCTGCCACCAACTGTCGTGTTCGATAACTGGTGACAGCCATGAGCACATACACGGATCAAGATATTACATGACGATCCCATCTCCGATGCCCCAAACATCGAATTAGATTGAGATGAGCACAATCAGATAGAGATAGCGGTGAGCATGGGGTTGGTCCAGTGCGATGTCTCGAGCATGATACCTGCGCTCCCTTCCTCTCATTAGATGTCAAAGTAATTGCCTTAAACGTAAACGGAATGAGCGACATTTCTCATTTGTGAATTTCTGATAATCATTGTCTTTCTTCGTTGCTTTGTACCATTCTATTATCGACTGTCGAAGCATTAATGTCACACTCGATGCCAAAACCCTGCGGGATTCAGTTCTTTATGAAGTTTCTTTGGAAAATTGCGGGCCGCTCCAATGCCTTTTTTATTTAAATTCAATTACACCACCCTAGAATTGAAAGGCTTTAGCTTAGCCACGTGTACTGGGTCATGATCAGGACGAAAGAATTCTTCACCCAGCAAAACTCTAGCTATTGACGGCAAATGTCATCATTCACAAGAAGGCGTGATGTCCCATTTTGATACATGACGTATGCCCAACAAACGAAAGTTTTCACGGTCGTCGAGGAATTTTGTTTGACTATTCAATTCCATAGGCAAGACTAGCCAGAAAGGTAGTACCAAAAAAGGATTATTTGGCATAGACAGCGAGCCCCTCCCCGGGCTGGAGGTTGGCTCGAAGTACCACATGGTTGATTGTCAAAGATTCGTTCTGTACTTCTAATACGTCATGCTTCGGCGATATGACCACTGGACTTGCCCAGCGCCACTTTTTTTGATGATACACCTGTCTCCTATCCATTGAGAGTTGTATACTCAAATCTTCCGAACTATCACCATAAAAAGAGGAAGACAGAAATTTTCACCTACTCGACGTTCATGAAAAATCAATCAATGGGCAAATACCTTCCACTTTAAATTTTTTCTATAATTCCTCTTAAAAAGAAATTGCACAAAAGAGGAAATAACCACATATCATTTTTTTTAACAAACGAAACTTCTTGTATGGCTGATGTCTAGTGTACTTTTTGGAGTGTTTAAGCTGCATGTACCACTCTCCTTAGTCTCTCTGCTTTGTTATGTGAGGCTGCATCTTCAATCACGATTACATTGATGACGAACTTCTTCGGCTGGAACTTCAAGACTCTTATTATGTTAGCGCGAGTATAAATAATAGTATTTGACTTTAGACACTTAGGTTTCCCAGTGCTCTTGCCTTGGTGGTTTCTTTTTTAATCGTCTCGGTCGTCGGAATCTTCTTCTTCACTATCAAAAGGGCCATCCACGTACATTTGAGCGTCGGCACAGTATGCTTCGATGTCCTGTCGAAGGGTTTCCGATCAGTGAACACCCTGCCCTGCACACTTGTCTGTTCTTAGACGATTTATGTATGTCGAGGCATTGATGAAGGGTGGATGGTATGGTTGTCATGGATCCATGGCCACCCTACGAGAAGACTCTATTCCTCAATGACGTAACAAGTGACCTCTGTCATGAGTTTTTCAATATGAAACTTCAAGCGAATTTTCTCGACGAGCCTTTTGTGCTTTAGCATTGTACCCTTGACTCCGAGTTGTCGGCGTGGATTTCCTGGGTGGAATGCCTAGGTGGGCAAGAGTGCAGAGTGGCATAACTTCCACTGCTGACCCCAGATCGACTTGGATTCGCTGTACTTTCACGTCTGCAATGTACCTTGAGACGGTAGAGAGGTTGATTGTGGTTCATGTCTCTCGACAAGTATATTGTCCTAAGTGAAGGTAATGTTTGCTATCGCCGCTTCTTGCACGGCGGTACATTTCTGGCACTTTAAAGGTTCTTCAACCTCCACTCGATTGACATGGGGCGCATATCTCTCGTCTTCCATGAGTGATTTTCTCATTTCCTTCCTTCTCTCTGGCAACAAACGTCAAAGGTCATACATTGTTATGCAAGTTGTTATGTTTTCCAATTGTGCGACAAGGTCGTAATAATCCAAAGGCTCTTCTGATGCTAGGTAGGTCTTTCTTCTTCGTAAGGGGTTGCAAATTTACAGGTTTGGGGCGAGTCAGGTCGTAGTTACGATGGAATTTCCGACCAGACCAGGTCCCCTAACTAATTGTATGTACATCGGGGTTTGGTGGGTTGCCTTGGGTGTTGGAATCCGATCCTGACGACTTAGGAACTTTAGACATTTGGAACATTTTATGACATCTTATTCTTCTTTGCGGGGTATGAGCGCACAGGGCCCTCATCCCCAATTATATTACTGACAATAGGCTTATATACATAAACTTTGAATTCATCGGGGATGACATTTGACATTAGATGAGCCAAAAACATTGAGACAGCTTACCTCGAGGTGCCAGTGACCTGTATCGTCAGGTTTGATGGACAGTGACTGCCTTCGATCAGTCTTAGCTTATCGAATAGATCAGATTGAGAATGGCTTACAATATTTCATTTGAAGCATGACCCTAACATGAAGTTTCCTACTTTTTTTTATTTATGATCTTTGGTTGAATTGTAATGTTGGTTGACCTTCGTACTTGACCAAAAGAAAAGGGACGCCTCTTCTGTCGTTTTCCCCCTATATCCCTTATGGGAATTCAACACAGTCGAATCACTCTATCTTCGAGCTGTTGTGCTGATGTCTTACCAAAATCTGATTGGCCGAATACATATGTGACAACCTAAAATCTTCCCCTAGAACTGATTTAGCCATCCTCGAGTATGGAAGATGCTGCTAGGGGGCAAGACCATCAAAACTTCTTCTTTTTTTGACGCATTATGTGGATTCGACTATCGAATGTCAACGCAGGCATATCTAGTTTAGAAAAGACATTCGAACGAGGGCATGAAGGTGGGGAAGCAAAAAAAGCAAGAGAGCCTTTTTCCGGAAAGGAGGGTTCACCATCAGCTCTCATGACCGTGGTTTTTTCTAACCCGAGCCCACCTAAGCTCCTTTTGGGATCCTAGGGGTTTACTGTGTCCATAGAGGCATCCACGGAGGCAGTTATTCTATCGTATTCTGAGGATTACCACAGGTCTCAGACTCTATAATCGGTTAACCATGCCAATGTTGGGTTTATGATCACTGGTCTAGAAAACCAACGCCCACCTCCCCACATCGAATCACTTTTTGCGAGAAGCTTCAAAGACAAGGGAATATAAAAAAATATGGATAAATGAAGGAATGAAGACGTCTATTTAACTTCTCCTAGCGCTCTGGTACGCTGGCATCGGGGGGGGGGGGGATTGTCAGAAAGTCCCCGACAGATGGTTGGATTTCTAAAGAAGATTCAGCTACTATTGGTGTTTACTCTGGAAGTTTATCTAAAGAGATTCGCATTGCGATATACCTGTTTAGCAGGTGAGGTGGGTATTGAGATTTAGGCATCAGGTGAGGTGTATAATTTACAAGACACGCATGGAAAAGAAAGAGTTCATTGGAGTTTATTGGGAATTGAATGGGTGTTCAATGGGCCTTCCATCGGAGTTCGACGAATAGAGCTCTCTGAAAATCCCAAAGAATCTTTCTGGACAGTTCCCCACCGGAGGCTACCTTTGATTCACTAGGTTTACAATTGGTCGGTGCTACCTTTCCTACCCTTGCTCTAGCCACAGCTTTTGGCTTTCAATATTGAACTCCAGCTGTATTCGTCTCTAGTAACTCTTTTTCTAGTGGATCGTCAATCTCCCTCCATGGTATCAATCACTTTGTAAACTATAGTACGTCAAGGATATGCATATGGATTTTGAGGATCGTCAATGGGTATTCAACTAGCACTGGAAAACTGGCTGTATGCGCGACTGGAAGGTATCGATGTTGGATCAATATATAATAGTATATATTGAATATGATCTGATAAATCCCAGACTGCAACTAGATCATTGACTGGGTCAATAACTGCTACTTCATCAGGCTATCTAGATGTGGCAAGTGGGTCGTGCCCGGCCCAGCCCGAGGCACGGCACGTCCGCCCGGGCGTTAGCTGATGAGTATCATATATTGTATTTTCCTCCCATATTTTATCTATTTTTGTATATAAATAATACTACTCGGGTATTTTTAGTATCTTTTTCAGGTTAACCAATTCCTACAAGGAGATGGCATGAAACCAGAGCTGGATTAGGAAACAAAGCCTGGAAAAAAGTTCAAAAAGAGCAAAACTAAAAGATTAAAATACTTCAGAGAGTAAACGTGCAATACAGTCAATAAAACTAAGTGTACAAGACAAGAGACTCATACGGAAGATATTTCAAGAAATTTTCTCAAACTAGGGCAGCTAAATAGCGGTATTTACCGCCATTTAGCGGCTCTATAGTGGGCCCATGGGCTGATTTTTCTTTGGTGGTTTCATTATAATTTTGTAGTTTTTCAGTTCTATTAGAATTAGGATTTGATTTTCGAAGCCTATATATTGGCCGTATTCTTGTATTCTAAGAGAATCCTGTAATTTTTATACTCGTTTTTTATTAATAAAATTAGGGTTTTGCTGAAAGGTGACTACCACAATACCATGTTCCAGAAGTACGTCGTTGCTTTCTAATCTTTATTTATTTTTTTAGATAGAGTTAATTGCTTTCTAGTATAGATTTACTCGCTTTCTAGATTAGATTTTATTGTGTTTATGAATAAAAATTTAATTTTGCTTGTTAGGAATACGAGTAGCTAATTTTATTTAGCCCTAGGATGTAGATGAAGTTAGTTTAATAGATCTAACATGGATTTATCTCATTTTCTTTCTAAAAAGAAATAAAGTTACGATTTTTCTATAAATAGATAAAAGATAGAGTTCACAAATTATAATTCTTTGATAGATTATACTTAATTAATTTTTTGATAATCTATACTTAGATGAAGTTTGGAATTCTTATTCATTATTTATTTTTAGAATTATCAATAAAGATTTTCCTATAAATAAATTAAATTGGATAAACTTGTAAATCTAATTTCTTTGATAGGTTATACTTAAGTTCAGTATTTTGATAGCCTATACTTAGATTAGGGTTTGAAGTTTATTTCTTTTCTTTTGTTTATGAGATTTTCTACTTGATATAATTTGTTTTCAAGAAAGGTGTTATCTTTGATAGTCTATACTTGCACATCAGTTGATAGGTCATATTTAGGGGCACTTGATTAAAATCAAATTAAAAATATCACATTTTTAATATGTTACTTAACCGTGTATAATTAAAAAGATAGGAAGAAAGAGATAATTTATTGTTAGACTATTATTCTAATGGATTCGAAATTCTAGACTAATCTCTAGACTTTAAAACTTATCTTCTCTCAATCCAGAAATGCTAAGTTAGTCCGTTAGACTAAGAAAAGAGTAAGAAACGCAAAAACACTTTAGATCCCTGTGGGACGATCTGTATAGCGTTACAACCGATACTGTGCGCTTGCAGTTTATCAGAGCAAGTTTTTGGCGCCGTTGCTGGGGATCGACGGTGTTTTTCTTACTTTTTTTAATGTTTTATGGGATTAACAGTGTGTGTTGAGGGTGCAGAGAACAAGAATTGCAAATACAGGAAGATAAAAATGATCAGAAGAGCTTCGTGACTAAGCAGAGGAAACCAGAGAGTCCAACTCTCTTGTTTAGCCACTATTCAGCAGTCCAAACCACCAATTGGCGGCTTAGAAGGTATATTCTGATCTCTGATTTTCTCCAGTTCTGTATTTCGGTTCTCTGGTTCTGTAAAAAAAACAAAAATATTAGGCACTGTAGGAATCACATTTGCTATTTAATCACATCTATTCCACCATTTTATCTCTCAATCACACCCACTTCTTGCATTAGTTTAGGAAATTCACGCATACACTCACGGTCGTTGGTTCATGCCACATTATACCCGTGATCAATTTGGTCGACTAGTGAGATCATATTTGCTCATGGATGCTAAGATGGACCAACCGATCTGATCTTTCAGGATCGGTGTTACCCGTTGCGTACAACACTTCCATCATTTATAAAACTTCCACACGTAGCAGGTAATCACTATGAGTTGAAGCCGTAGTACACCAGTATGCTTCTTAAATTCACTGGTTCTAATTCAGAGGGTGCATATATTTTTATCAGTGAATTTCAGGAAGTATGCGTGATGATAAAATTGCAACACTTATCGGAGGACGCAATTAAGCTCCGCTTCATCCCCTTTGCACTCAAGAATAATACCAAGAAGTGGTTGTACAGTATGCCTACTGATTCAATCACTACTTGGGATGAATTCGTTGCAGTATTTCTCAAGAAGTATTATCTCACGCATAAAACGGCAAGGATTAGAAATCAAATCAATCAATTCCGTTAAGTGCCGGAGAACTCTTCTGGAAATACTTGGAACGGTTCAATAATCTTTTAGCTCAGTGCCCCCACCATACAATAGATAAGTGGTGGTTGTGTCAAATCCTGTACAAAGGACTCGATTACATATCCAAAACTCTTCTTGAGTCCATGTGTCAGGGGGAGTTTATGAGGAAAAACGAGGATGAAGCATGGGACTTTCTTGATGATCTATCGTGGAAGACTATGCAGTGGGAGAGTCCCATTGAGAAGCCCAGTGCATCAACTTCTATGTATAAGGGTAGGATCCATAGCGTCGACAGCTCTAAAGCTGCCAAAGCTAAAATTACAGCCCTTATGAGGAGAATTGAGGCATTGGAGACCACTCGTGCTCCACAGGTAGGTCAGCTAAATCAAATACAAGTTTCCACATGCTTTAATTGCGGAACTCCGAATCATATTATGGAGGAGTGTCCATTATTAACGAATCTCATGGGTCCCACACTTGAACAGGCTAACGCCTTGTATCAACAACCCATGAACAATCCTTATGCTCCTACATACAATCCTGGTTAGAGGAACAATCCAAATCTATCATGGGGTTAAGGGCAATATCAGGGGGCCCCTAACCCTAACATACAGCCTCCAGCTAATGGTCAGTTTCCAAGACCAAATGTGAGTGTTTATCAACACCCAAATGCATCAAATTATGGGAACAACCAGAATAGACCACCTGTACAAAACCACTCACATCCATAACAAGGGTCTAATAATGAACAAGAAAAGTGACTTCAGTCACTTGAGAAGCATGTTGAAAATCTTCTCAAGTCTCATTCCAAATTTGACACGCATATGTCCAACCTTGACACACACATGCAAAATCATATGAAAGTGTCAACTAATTTTATTCAAAGTACAGGTCAGCAACTGCTCGTAAACTCTCAATCTATTAAGAATGTAGAGTAGCAGGTTGGACAATTAGTGAGTCAGATGAGTGAACGTGCCACCCTAATGCCAGTTCCTCAAACTCCAATCAGTTGCATGTTCACCAATGCAATGGCATTCACACGATTAGATCTAACAAGCAAGTGGACAATAATGTAGCCATGCCCCTGATCCCACTACTATTATTTCTCAAGCTGCACCATCTCCATCACCTCCATCACCGTCACATGATCATTTAGAAGAACCTGTTCCTGAGTCGAAAGTACCATATCCCAATCAGTTTAGGAAATCTTTACCGCAAGTAGAAAAGATTCTTGAAATATTTCAGTAGATGAAAATTAATATTCTACTCCTTGATATTATACAATAGGTTCTTACTTATGCTAAATTCCTCAAGGATTTGTGTACTAAGAAATAAGCAAGAAATATTCCTGAGAAATTTTTCTTGTTACAAATATATCACAAATCCTCTCTAACTCATTGCCTATCAAGTACAAAGATTCAGGTTCCCTTACAATCTCATGCACCATTGGAAATACTACATTTGATAGGGCGTTGCTTGATTTAGGTACAAGTATCAACTTGTTTCCTTACACTGTTTATCAGCAACTGGGATTAGGAAAATTTCAACCTACCAAGGTCATATTACAGTTAGCTGATCGTTTGATCAAGAGACCATTTGGTATGGTTGAAGATGTGCTCATTAAGGTCGACGAGTTTATCTTTCCTGTAGACTTCATTGTCTTAAAAACTGAGTCGATCTCCAATCCATGGAATCAAATTCCCGTTATCTTGGGTAGACCATTCTTTGCAACATCAAATACATTAATTGATTGCAGGAGTGGCCTCATGAAGTTATCGTTTGGGAATATGACTGTGACATTGAATATATTCAATATGGATGAGCACACAACGAGCTCTCTCATTGAGGTCAACATGATTCATAATTTGCACTCTCATTTGACCTCTTGCACTAATGTTGAACTCTCATTTGAGCAAATGTTCAAAGATGAGCTCATATTATTAGATGAATTAGCACATACTGATTCTATGTATGATGATACTTGTGCAAGTGTGCCATTGATTTATGAGCAAAATTTTGAGTATTTATTTGCAGAGGAGCTCGCATTACTTCGTGAGTTAGAAGAGCCACCACTACATTCACTTGATCCTATAGCACTCTTCTCACCTCACGATATTTCTACATGTATGCTTGTTACTAACAATGATTGGCAGTTATAATAAAGAATTCTTTAACCCAATTCATAATGCTTACATGTGAACAAAGAAAAGTGAGGGTGGCATAAGCTACAGACAGATAATTTCGTGATTTGTAGGAGGTTGATGACATATAATAATGCACCCACTTCACATTTAAAACGCACACACTATAAAAGTGGGAAGCAATCGAGAGGTCGTAACCGCTTTCTATGCATTAATAGGGTAATGATATTGAGATCGTAACTTTTACGACTCTCATTATTTGTATAGTATTTGTATAATAGTTTTTATATTTATTTTACCACATTTGGTTTGTGTATGAGGGCATACATGAGTTTAGGTGTGGGGCAGTAGGTTAGGATATTTTCTTTGTGTTTTTCTAAGATTTTAGTGGTTTTTTAGAGTTTTTATTTTATTTTAGATGATTTTTAGGTTTCTTTATTTTGCACTTTGGGTAATTTTTAGGGTAACTAACTAAAAAAAACTAAAAAAAACCTTTGATTTTATATATTTTCATCAGTAGATCAACCTAATTACAGATAAAGGGACAAATCTTGATTTGAAATTGGATATGAGAGAAGATTGGACGATACACTTTGAATTCTATGAAAATAAGATTAAAATCTGAAAAATAAATACCGCTAATAATAGTCTTGAGGCAAGTATATATCTATTTTTCACTTCACAATAGTTTATTAGGTTAATGACAAAGATTATAACGATTGAGTAAGTTTTCTCTCTCTAAACAAAGAAAAAAATGAGAATAAAATAATGGGGTGATCCTGGTATTAAAGCAATAGTCTCGAGAGTGATAAAATAATAGGATACGCCTAGTATTAGGGCAATAGCCTCAAGAGTGAGAAAAAGAGTATGATCTGAGTAATCGAGTAATTTGCGCCTATGTAAGCGTGAATATTCACATGAGAGGTGAAATATTCTAAAAAAAGAAGAAGAAAAAGAAAAGAGTATGAACGGAGTAATCGGGTACTTTGCGCCTAAGTAAGCATGAATATTTGCATGAAAGGTAAAATATTCTTAAAAGAAGAAAAAAAAAGAAAAAGATTGTTATGAGAGAGGAGATGAATCATGAGTTAGAGTTGGAGTTCAAAACCGAAGTAGACTATCACACGTGTACGTAGATGTATAGGAGCCAATAGATTATCTGTTAGTAGGTATTGAAAGATAGGATTTGAATTTTTGATTAAAATGATAAGTGTATCTGTTATGACGCTCGATTTGAAAATTGATAATCTAAATGCGTTCTTGAGTTTGTATATTAGTGAGATTAAATAATGGAAATATTATAAAAAAATTTCTTTCTTTTGTATAAAATTTTTATTTTTCTTAATTTTCGGTTATCCTTAAAAATTAAGAAAAATAAAAATTAAAAAAATAAAATTTTTATTTTTCTTAATTTTCGATTATCCTTATTTTTCTTTTCGTTATTCCTTAATCTATTTTCTTCATGAATTTTTGTGGGTATATTCACTGCAAACCCTCACGAGACAACACTCGTCCACTAGGCTAACCTAGGGGTTTAAAGACATATTGCACGTACTAAGTGCAATCGCGATTCCTACGAAAGTGAGTTAGGATTTTTCTTTTTGTTTATAGAATTAGGTTTGGCTCGAGGACTAGCAAAAGATAGGTGTGGGGGTGTGATGAGTATCATATATTGTATTCTTCCTCCCATATTTTTTCTATTTTTGTATATAAATAAATGCTACTCGGGTATTTTTAGTGTCTTTTCAGGTAATCCAATTCCTACAAGGAGATGGTATGAAATCAGAGCCGAATTAGGAAACAAAGCCTGAACAAGAGTTCAAAAAGAGCAAAACTATAAGATTAAAATACTTAAGAGAATCAACGTACAATACAGTCAAGAAAACTAAGCGTACAAGACAAGAGACTCATGTGGAAGAAACTTCAAGAAATTTTCTCAAAATAAGGTAGCTAAATAGCAGTATTTACCGCCATTTAGCTGCTCCATAGTGGGCCCACGGGCTAATTTTTCTTCGGTAGTTTCATTGTAATTTTGTAGTTTTTCAGTTCTATTAGAATTAGGGTTTGATTTCCAAAACCTATATATTGGCCATATCCTTGTATTCTAAGAGAATCCTGTAATTTTTGTACTTGTTTTTCATTAATAAAATTAGGGTTTTGCTGAATGGGTGACGGCCACAATACCGTGCTCCAGAGTTACGCCATTGCTTTCTAATCTTTATTTATTTTTTTAGATAGAGTTAATTGCTTTCTAGTTTAGATTTATTCGCTTTCTAGATTAGATTTTATTGTATTTATGAATAAAAATTCGATTTTGCTTATTAGCAATATGAGTAGCTAATTTTCTTTAGTCCTAGAATATAGATGAAGTTAGTTTAATAGATCTAATATGGATTTATCTCAATTTATCTCTAAAAATAAATAAAGTTATGATTTTTCTATAAATAAGTAAAAGATAGAGTTCATAAATCATAATTCTTTGATAGATTATACTTAATTAATATTTTGATAACTATACTTAGATGAAATTTGGAATTCTTATTCTTTGTTTATTTTTAGAATTATTAATAAAAATTTTCCTATAAATAAATTTAATTGGATAAACTTGTAAATCTAATTTCTTTGATAGGTTATACTTAAGTTCGGTCTTTTGATAGCCTATGATTAGATTAGGGTTTGAAGTTTATGTATTTTCTTTTGTGTATGAGATTTTCTACATGATATGATTTTTTTTAAGAAAGGTATTATTTTTTATGGTCTATACTTGCACATCAGTTGACAGGTCATATTTAGGGGAACTTGATTAAAATCAAATTAAAAATATCATATTTTTAATATGTTACTTAACCGTGCATAATTAAAAAGATAGGAAGAAAGAGATAATTTATTATTAGGCTATTATTCTAATGGATTCGATATCCTAGGCTAATCTCTAGAATTTAAAACTTATCTTCTCTCAATATAGAAATGCATAGTTAGTCCGTTAGACTAAGGAAAGAGTAAGAAACACAAAAACACCTTAGATCCCTGTGTGACGACCTGTATAGCACTACAATCGATACTATGCGCTTGCAGTTTATCACATCATTAGCTCAGGCTCGGCTGGCTGGCACGGCCCGCCGGGCACGTGCTGGGGCACGGCACGTCTGCCCGGGCGTTGGCCAGGGCTTGGCCCGCCGACACGGCTCGCCGGGCACGTGCTGTGATCGGGCGAGGTGTGCCGACACATTTTTTTTAAATTTTTTAAAATAATATTAAGTTGTTTATTAAGCAAGTTTAATAGAATAGTTAGCTTAATTTAATTAGTTTTAACAAGAAAAAATGATAGTAGAAATAGAATTTTATTATATTAAATCTCATTGCATTGATATAATTGCTTTATAAAACTCTTTAGAAATCATACAAAATCCGAAGAGAGGGAGAGGAGCTTGGCCGTCATCCTCAACTTGTTTTTAGTATTTTTTCTAAGAAATTTATGAGTTAAAAAAATTACATGAAAATGTTTTAAAAAAATTACATGAAAATTTTTTACAAATGTAGAAATTAGAAAAATTTCATTCATCCTCTATTGAGTTCTCTACTTTTACTTCGTTGGATGGTCATTATTCCCTTTCTTCTACGTCAAGCCAGTTTTTCAAACAAACACACATCTCCAATATGTCTGCTCTCATTGAGTTTCTCCACTTCGTGACCACTCTACCACCTACACTAATAGCAGACTCCGATACTACCGTCGACAGTGGAGGAGATAGTAGATCACGGACCATATTGAAAAGTATAGGATATTTTTTTCCTGTGATTTCCACTAGGCCAAAATATCAAAGACATCATAATTTTCACGGGACACGTCATCTTCATAGTTGGCCCTTTCTAAATAATAATGTAGTTCATTAAAATATGTACTAGATTTCCTAACCTTTTTTTGGTGAAATACGGATGATATTATTGGATTTTGGATTTACCTAACAGTTAATTCCTTTGTAGATTGTGTTTTGTCACCATACATATCTTTATATGTATAGTACATGCTATCTAAATAAATTTTAATATCATTAACTAACTCCCTAACATTATCTTCATAACACATATTTTTATAAAACAAATCAATTAAAATTTTAAGTCCATCTAACTTACAACGAGAATCTACAACAGATATAAAATATAGTAAGTATGAAAAATTTCTAAAATATTTATTAAATTTAGTTTTCATGGATTGAATAATATCTTTAAGTATTGAGTGATTCCTACTTTCATTAAAAACTAAACTAATTTTGGTTATATAATATAGTGTAATGTGTGTAGTTGGGTAATAAGTACCTGATAGTGCTCTAGTTATAATTTTAAATTTGTATAAAAACTTACAGATGTAATACAAAATAGTGTCATTCATTAATATCTAAATTACAAGATGGTAATTTCATTTCATTAAACATATTTATTACATCTTTATATTTAATTACCGTGTTGAGAGTTGAGACTTGCTTGAATCTTGATGTTGAGGCTTACTTGATGCTTGATGCTTGTTTGTTTGAGACTTCTTGATCACTTGATACTTGCTTAAAACTTGATCGAATATAGAAGAATTTATTTGGAAGAATTTTATTTTTAGGAATTTTTGAGTTGAAGATTGAGAAGTGTTTTAAGAGAATGAAGATTTTTGTGTGAAGAATGAAAATGAAAGAGATGAATGGCTATTTATAGGAAAGAAAAGTTTTTTTTGAAAAAAAAAGTGCAACTCTTCAATGACCATTTTGACCATTGCGGGGCAAAATTTGCAAAAACAAATTGCAAGAATCCCCCACTGGTTATAAAAATAGCCGCTAGGGGTTCTATGCAAAAAAAATTGAAAAAACCCCCAACGGCTATAATTGCTAATTTTTAAAAAATATTATCCATGCCTGGCACGTGCCAAGCACGACTCAGCCCGTCTGGGTCGAACCGACAACTCGGGTAACCTCGGCTTGGGCGTGGCCCGAGCTAGGGACTCGAGCCGTGCCAAGCACAACACGGCTCCGACGAGTCGTGCTGAGCACATGTCGGGCGTGCCCAACGGGCCACTCGGCCCACTTGCCACGCCTAGGTCTATCGATCTGGAAGTGGAATTGGTAGGCTTGCTTATGGATAAATGAAATCCACTGGCTCTTAAACCTATATGCTATTGTATTTCATGAAAATGTACACCCGTCAATGATAAGAGTAGCCCTGTCCAAGCGTCGAGATATAAAATATGCTGAATCTACTCCTAGCACTAAACTCCCGCATGCATCTTCCATTTCATTGCTGGTACCCCATAAATTGAGACGGCTACTGTAGTGATGGAGTGGGCGTCAGAGCCAGCAATTTTTTAACATTCTTTTTTTTATAAGTGATGAAAGATTGCTTCTCCATGCCCCAATGTCGATCAGTTGGTATTCATGCATTTTTGACTTTCCTCGCATACGATTCCGATGGTTGAGTTCTTCTACATCCCATCACGGTACTTTTAGTCTTCCGCAATATCCATCTTCTATTCTGCCTCCTGTTTAAGGAAGTCAGTCTGCCCTCGGAATCTAGTTTGTTTAATTCCATAATAATCAGCAGGTTCCGTCCATTGTGCTCCTAGCTCAGAAGCTTGCCTTTCGCTCCATTTCATAGTCCTGGCTAGAAGATTCGCCCTGAGCATTGTCGTGACTCGTCAATGCGCTTGCGCTGAAAATATTTTCGACTGGCTAAAAAGGTGTCCTCTTTGACGAGAAAGGTGGGTTTCTCCTAGATTCTTTTGTTGTAGTGAATGAATGCCATGAGGTTTTAGAAGTATATCAGGAACGTCAGGAAAAACCTGACATTCGAAGTCATCTTTGGTCTTTTAAAAAAGATTAGGGCTCCTTTCGTATTTTTTGGTAGTTTGCCTGCCAGGCGAGGATAAAGGAAAGGGCTAGGTAGGTCTATTTTCGGGATCGATTCCTATTATTGGTTGGCATTGTCTGAGGAGTGAATACTTTCATTTTCTCCCGTCCCCTTCGAAGCCAGTTTTCAAGCGTTACCGTCAATATCAAAATCTCAGACTGTAAAGAGCTAGAGAAATCTCTCATCATTTTAAATGACGTAGTCTTTCTAACCTCTCATCTACATGCCATTGTAGGACCTATTTTAGAGTTCCATTCCGGTTGTAAGTCTTTCGATGGCAAGTCAGTCATAATTCTTTTGCACTTTCAGGAGACTTTCTTTCCTAAGAAAAGCCCAAAAAAATTTCATCCGTCGCGAGCCTTATGGGCAGAAGTGCCTGGCTATTACCCTTCCGGAATGACGGCCATGCTTTCTATATGCCAATCCTAGTCTCCTACTAAGTCAAGCCAGTATCCTACACTTGTCAGGAAAGTGATAGCTTGAGATATTCCTGACCAAAAGGAAGAGGCACGTCGTGGCAAGCATGCAAGGAAAGCCACGACGCCGACTTTCGACAGTCGAAGCAAGCGATGGGCAATCCCGCAAGACAGTGAGAAAGGCCAGCGATGGGCAATCCCGCAAGATAGTGAGAAAGGTCAGTTCGACCTAGGCAAGGGAAAGCAAGTCAGCTTCCTGCGAGCAAGCTCCATCAACAAGCCTGTGAGCACGAGAGTGAAGCGACGGGCAGGAAGGGGGCGCATACGTCACCGACAATTGTGATGTTAGATGCTTTAATATGTTTCCTAAGCTTTCTTAAGCACTTGACAATCGAATGCCTAGAAGAAAAATCATAGAGAATTGAAGGATTATAGCTATGATTCCATCTATGATCTACTTGCTACTATTATTATTCATCAAAATTTTCGTTGGGAGAAACCTTCCACTCATACGTAATCTTGCCTAAGCGCTTACTGGATTGACCACAGCATCGACGCTTCCAAAGGCAAGCCATCCATTGTTCGTTTCCTCTTGCTTTGCTCAAGTGAACTGTCATTTTCTTGCAGCCAATCTAGTGATCAAGCCTGTATCAATCAGTACTTCTTTCGTCCAGAAAGAGGGTTGCGCAATCTTTTACATCCAGTTCCAGTAATTGTCTATTCATAAGTAGTGCTGGCGATAATCCCCTCCATTTGGAGTGTTTTTTTAAGCCCATACTATTGGAGTCATTTAGTCAAAGTTTGTAATAGGAAACCCTGCATTCGATCCAGTTTGAGTTCTCATTAGAGTGGAGTCTCTTACTAGGCCAGTTTTAAGTTCTTCTAGTTTCCTTCCTTCTGTCAACAATCTAGTTTGAGTGGCAGTTCCAGCCGAGGGGAGGTGAATATGAGCCCTCCGGAGAGCCATCACTTTAGATGCTAGTGAGTTGCAAAGCAGTTCTTTTTATATCCCTTCACTTCCTAACGAGTGTATCGAGCATGATGGGTCCAAACCAAACTGGAAGATGGTTGGGTGGCTCGACGAGGACTGTCTGTCTAATTTTTTTGGAGACTATATTTCATACATTTAGACGCAGTCGTCACTGTGGTTTTAGTTGTAGTTCCCTATGGAACATTTCCAGCCATTGGCCATCCAGTTCGAGTAGATAGCCCCAGGAGAAGTATTATGTCCCTCACCGAGTAAAATTTGAGTTCTCGCGTTATGCCCCGTCAGACTGTGGGATTGGAGGAGTATTTCAATTTAAAGCAGGAATGTTGAAAGCCAACCAGTTTCATTGGTAAGTGCTTCCATACAATCCTCAAAATCAATCCTACTACCTACGAACCATTGCCAGTTACTGGTGGTCCATATGAGGTTTCTAGGCGAGCTTCTCTTTTAGCTAGTTCCCTGCCAGAAAGCAGTTCTCTTACGCAAGCCAGGAAAGCCAATCTTCATCTTTCGTGAAAGCCAGTTTCTATCGTGCTTGAGTTTTTGTAGTCATTTTCATATGAGTTTTGAAGAATGATTTTCTTTATAGTACTGACGTTCCCTCCATATAGTTGAAGTAGTAAGTTTATCCAATTACATTATGAGTTGCCCTCTATCTCGTGGAACTTCTGTTACATCTCTTGAGACTTTCCTTTGAGTGATTCAGCCTTCCTTGTAATTGATGTTCCACCAAGCAAGCTGATGGGCAAGGGTAGGTGGGAAGGTATTTTGTTTACCACCCAGTCAATTTCTTTCTATCTCTAGTAGGGCTCTAGCAAATAGATGGATATCATTACATGGGGTTTGAGTTGCTGGTGCCTTACATGTCGTTGGAAGTTGCCTGCCAGCCCGACCAGTTGGCCATACCATAGTGTGAGTACCAAAAGCTCTGGTATCTCTCGACGTCTGCAGTCTTTTCCAAGCCGATGGCAAAGATCAACGAGCTGGGGTAGGCTAAGACTATTCTCTTATTTGAGTTGCTTTCAATGGCAGACTAGGAAAGAAGGAAAGCCATCCCAATAAAGGGCTAGAGCAGGCCAGGGTAAAGGCCCGGAGATGATATTTTTAGTTTCTCATTTGAGAGTGCTTCGGAGAGAATATCTATAGGTTTATCATCTTCTTCGGAGAGCCGCCTAATTCTAATAATAGTAGGGCAGAATAGAGATCTTTCCTTGGCCATTCCGAGATATCTCAGAATATCACAGGAATACTTTTCCATCTAATAACATGCGGAAGAGTGTAATAGCTAGACAAAGGGTAGAATGACATTTCATACTGAGCATACGAGGCATACCTGTGATGACCATCGGCTGACGAGGCCTAACATGGCTACTTTTTCTATTCGAGAGTCCGGGAGTGTCGGAAGGTCTAAACGAGCTAAACGGTCCAAACAAAGCAAATTCAGATGCATTTCGAGTCCTATTTTGATGGCACATAAGCCCATGGAGTTCTAATGCTAGTTCCCGGCGATCCATTACCAGGAGTGGCAGTTTTGGGAATAACAGTCTTTTTATTTATTTCAATAGACCCAGTACCCATGTATGACGTTCCAATAGAGAGATTCAAAATAGTGCCAGTTCCCTTTTAGGCAGACTAGTTCTCTTCTCAGGTAGGCCAAAATTTCGAGTTGCTTTTAGAGCTTCCGGGAGCTTAGCCTTTTCATAGCCAGCTAGTCACTCCGTTCCTATAGTAAGCCAATTACATAGGTGTATGGTCCAACCGAGTTGCCCCCCCCCCACCTCACGCAGTCCTTTTTCTAACGAAGATAAGAAAGCAAGTTAGGGAAGTACTTGTTGGAATATGGGTTACTGCCCTCTAGCACTAAAGAAAGCCCAAACCCCGCCTATAGGAGATTCCTATCTGTAAGCTGCAGTCCTAAGGACAGTGCCTGTTGGAGTACCCGTTATAGTTTGAGTGCTATGGGAATCAAATAATTCCCACGAGTTTGTGGCCAGCGACACCATTAGAAGAGAAGGAAGCACTATTTCAAATGAAAGGGCAAGCCAGTGATAAAACTCATTTAAGGAAAGTCCTACTTCCATTCGATACAATTGAGGGATTTAGTTCTCTAGGTGAGAATAGATGAATAAAAGAAGGGATATAAACGCCTGTTTTCTTGAGGATCTTTAGAAAGTGATCAAGCCAATATAATATTCCTACACTCGTCGGGCAATCCAGCAAGCTTGCAGGTTATAAGCAAGCAGTAATTCGTCACAGTAATTGCAACTCTTATTTCATTGATTGGGAGTGGTATTGGAAGTTTTAGTCCAGTTTCTAGCCTTTCGATCGGTGATTAAGCACTCTGACGTGCCATCTGGAGATTTTGCTGACCTGTTCTTGCACTTGTGAGTGAGGTAATGATGCGGTTGCAGACCAGTTATAAGGGATCTACATGTACTCCAAAGCATTTCATACCATACTCCAGCTCCGGATATGAGTCATAAGAGTTCTCCCGAGCATAAGGAGGCTTACAAGAAGAGGCATACTGTTAATAAAAAATAGGATGGAACATAATCTCCTCAACGGAAGAGACTAAATCCCCCCCCGTACCACCTTGTGTGATGAGTGAAAAGTCAGTCCTATCTTAAAGTACTATCATTTAGAAAGCATTCGTCAATGGAGGATTTTTCAGAGATCATCGCAGGCTAGTTCCTTTCAATTGCAGTGATGTTTCAAACCAGACCAATACTGACGATAAGCCCATCATAAATGCAGTTAATGAGGTAAGTCTATCCGATTGCTTTCGGGAGCCTTACCAAGCTAGAAAAAAGCCATCGATAAGTGCATCCCTTTTCTTTTTTTCTTTCTCTGGTGGGATAGTCAAATAAAATCAAATTGGAGAGGTAAGAGGTCAATGGCAAATGCAATCCCTCCTCCCTCCTGTGATAAACCTTACCATCAGAGATGTATCGATAGTTATCTTTCTTTTGACAATAGTGTGAAAGCTAGTGTCAGGAGCGTGCCCCTATAAAGCAAGAGTAATCTTTAGTTCAAGTGCTTTGCTCTTATATTTGTAATTTCTTCGAGCCAGTTTGAAAGCATGACCAGGTAAGGAGGAATATTGAAAAGGAGCAGCAGTCTTTCATTTCAATCCAGCAGGGCAAATCTAAATCATTTTATTTTAAGCCAACTCCATCGACGAATCAAGTGGAAACAAAAAAAGCTAGGGAAATGGCTAAGAGAAAAGGGCTCATCATCATTTCTGTCCTCTGTTTACTGACGGATCAGTAATTTATAAGCGCTTTTCATTGGTAAGTGACTGAGTGAAGGAAGTATGCTTCCTTCTCCCAGTCAATTTCTTTCTAGCACATAGTACTGACGGCTCTATAGAAATTATATATATAATAAAGTTACTGATTTCTTTTCTTACAGCCTTTGATCCAGTTTCCAGTGAAGTGAAGATATTCCTAGCTCAGCCTATTGCAGTTTGAAGGTAATCCCTTGTAGCTATTGAGAATGTTGACGGTCTATGTACAAGGTGGATATAGGTCCTGCCTAAGTGCTTGTGGGAGGGATTTTCTAAGGCATTCCTATTCTTTTTGCGGAGGCTTTCTCCTAGCCCTAGCAAGGTCGATAAAAATGATTTATGATATGAGCAAGCCAGAAAGGGGAAGTGTAACCATAACCTCATTTGAAGGCAAAGCAAGTAAAGCTAGTGACATTATGTCTTCCCTTTTTTTAAGATTTTTCCGGATGTAGCTAATTTGTCTAGTCCCATCGAAACAGTTGAATTGAAGTCCTTCCTTATCGATGGGATATTACCTCTTGTCTCTGCATCTTCCATTCGGGAATATCTTATTTCTAGTAGTACATAAAACTCCTGAGTCTGTGGAAGCCAGTGAGGCTAGTGAAGAGGGGTATCCAGTTACAATTACAGTTTTCGTTGCTTCTCTCTTCCCTGCGTTTTGACTGATGCGCCTAAGGAATACATTTCATACCAAGCATACCTGAACATCACGAGAGACTATGAGTACTAATACGTCATAGATATGATGGTATCTACTAGTACAAGGCCTAGCATATTTTCTATAGTGTAAAAGTATTTTGTACATGAATCTTACGGTTGCCCCAGGGATTGTTGGGAGCCCTTGTAATCGTCTCTGACTAGATAACTAGTAGCAAAGTCCTATTTGGGGAGACGGGGATTTCTCCCTGTCCTGTAAGTGCTCTTTGACGGGTGTAAGCAAATGAGCTCTTTTTAGAAAGTTCCTTCCCCTCTAGAGTGTCCCTTCCTTGATAGGATTCAATCCCACTGGAATCCTCTGAGTTTGTTTATGGTGGAAGGATATCTAGTTTCAACAAGGGACAATCCATATTGTGAGTAAGCAGGGAAAGCCAGTTTAATCATGTCCCTCTGCTAAGCCTTTCTATGGCGATCCATTGTATAAGGGTTAGAGGGAGGAAGTGCTATAGATGTGTTAAGCAAGTGAAAAAGCCAATTAGAGATCCATTGAGATTCCAAAGTGAGATTTGATTTTGATAAAACTTTTGAAAGTGCTAGTTTCCATTCAACTTCCATAGTTGCCTATACTTGATGTATCTACCCATTGAAAGTACAGTCGACGAGTCCCTGTCACATCTAGAGCGAGCAAAAAGGTAAATCCAGCTGGTGATGGTGAGGTGAAGATATCCGCTTTCATTTTAATACCTTTAGTTCTAGTCAATGAAAAATGGGCATCTAGTGCCATTACTTTTCCTTGCGATCCCATTGAAGAAAAAAGGTATGCCCCTGTTCTTTGTGAAAAGTAGGCCATTTTCTGACGGATCTAGGGGTTACAGCCAGTGCGCAGAGAGAATCTCTTTTGCTGCCCATTCATCATGTCAAGTGCTTACAATCATAACTTCTTTCCCCTCGAGTGCAACAATTACAGCCAGTGCGCAGAGAGAATCTCTTTTGCTGCCCATTCATCATGTCAAGTGCTTACAATCATAACTCCTTTCCCCTCGAGTGCAACAAGCTGAAAGATCTTCGCGCTGTATCGTTTGAAAGTGGTCCCTCTCTAGGTATTACCTCAGGTAATTCTAGGTAGGCCCTCTCTTTCTTTTTCATACGAGCCTCGTCAAAGCAGAGGATAGAAGTGAGGCAAGAAAAGGGTTAGGCTCAACAATTTTAGGGCTCTAGGGCAACCAGGTAATCTGTTGAATACTTCAAATGCTTCTCTTTGACGTTGAAGCCTTTCTTGCCAGTTACTGAGCCATCCCTTTCACAGGGCAAACCATTCCCTTTGAAAGATTGAATGTCCCTATCACTATCAAGCACTATTATGAGAAAGGGGACAAAAGCCAAAGGGATTGTGTCCTTTCTTTTTTTTCATGCTGTGAAGTTTTCGAAATGCTCCCAATTATCTGACTGGCGAGGCCCCTTCTATAGAGTGAAATTTGAATGTCTGTAAGTCTTTCCATCGGAGTTCTCTTACTCTCGTCCGTCTAATCATAATAACTCTTTTTGACAGCTGTAGCTAAGAGATACATTTCTAGAAAGTTTCTCATACGTCTACTTATTTCCTTGCATATTATTCTGAAGGCCTATCTGATAGGTTATCTGGAAGGGATGGGATACCTGATGGCATATCTATAAGCATTCTAAAAGTAATAAGAAAGATTGTTCTGGTGAATGCTTATCCTTTCCGCTTGCCCTCCACATATATACTTTCTGGGTGTTCTCAAATGGCGAAGCCTTAACATCAACTCCCGCCCGCATAGCCTTTCAATAGCTTGGAATGTCACTGCGGCGTATCGCAAAGTGAAAGAAATAGTTTTATTTCCTTCTCCAGTCCCGGGGTCGCTCCCTAAACATACGGGGACTGATGAAGCTAACATCACTTGCTTTTCGGGGTCTCTGCTTTCCCTAAACATTGGAGAGGGGGACCTAGCAACTACATTCATCGACTTTATTCCTACTACGGTGTTTTAATGAAATCCACTACAGAGTGCCACAGGAGTATCCTATCGGCCTTAACTGATGGCGATAGCGACCCATACATAAGCTTCTCAATACCTTTCTTCCCGTACAGTCTTTCATTTCAATCTAGGGGCAAGAGCTGTTATGCTATTGCTTGCTTGACTTAATTCCTGGTGTTTTATTGCAATGAAAAAAGGAGGAAAGAAGAAGCGTCGACTCGACTGATTTAGGAAAAAAGTCACCATTCCAGATTTAAGAAAAAGACGTTTTACTTTTGATGGAAAATGAAAATTGATTCTCTACTTGGAAAAGGGGAAAGCTGAACAGAGAAGAACATGTGTTTGATGGGCTCGAATGCAAGCCTTAACAACCGGTAACCCGGAGCATTTGGGGAACTCTTTCTTTTGCCTGCATCCTGTGAAGGCAACACTGATCGTCTGATCCTCCTAGCTCCATATGCTTAGGGCTCAACGGAAACTCTCCATCTGTCTGCAGGCGACTCGAAGACAAGAAATGAAAGAGAAGACCATCGTTGGAGGCAATCAATCTTGTCCTAAAAGTAGATCCTCTTTTTAATGTGATGTTGAGAGAGACTCACTTTTTGTATAAAGAAATGGCGGGTTCTATAAATTTTATAATAGCTATCTTCAATATGCGTGGACCTGGAATGAATATGCATAGATTACCCCTTTTTGTGTGGTCCGTTCTAGTGACAACATTCCTACTTTTATTATCACTTCTAGTACTGACAGGGGCAATTATCATGTTATTAACCTATCAAAACTTTAATACAACCTTTTTTGATCATGCAGGAGGAGGAGACCCCATATTATACCAGCATCTTTTTTGGTTCTTTGGTCATCCAGAAGTGTATATTCTCATTCTGCCTAGATTCAGTATTATTAGTCATATCGTATTGACCTTTTCAGGAAAACCGATCTTCAGGTATCTAGGCATGGTTTATGCCATGATCAGTATAAGTGTTCTTGGATTTCTTATTTGGGCTCATCATATATTTACTGTGGGCTTAGACATTGATACGCGTGCTTACTTCACTGTAACTACCATGATCATAGTTGTCCCCACTGGAGTCAAAATCTTTAGTTGGATCGCAACCATGTGGGGTGGTTTGATACGATACAAAACACCCATGTTATTTGCTGTAGGATTCATTTTTTTTGTTCATCATAGGAGGGCTCACTGGAATAGTTCTAGCTAATTCTGGGCTAGACATTGCTCTATATGATACTTATTATGTGGTTGCACGTTTCCATTATGTACTTTTTGTGGGAGCCGTTTTTGCTTTATTTGCAGGATTTTACTATTGGGTGAGTAAAATCTTTTGTCGGACATACCCAAAAACTTTAGGTCAAATCCATTTTTGGATCACTTCTTTTGGAGTTAATCTGACCTTCTTTCCCATGCATTTCTTAGGGATTTCGGGTATGCCATGTCACATTCCAGATTATCCAGATGCTTACACTAGATAGAATGCTCTGAGCAGTTTCGGCTCTAAGATATCTGTAGTTGGGATTCGTTGTCTCTTTATAGACAATGTCACCTTAAATCATTTTTTCATCTCCATCATTTGCTCCCCCTTATTTCCATGTCCCCTTTCAATAGCGTAGAACACGTTATGAGAGATATTGAAGGGGGCTAGTGTAACTTGATGGCTTCCTCAGGGGGTTCGGGCACCACCTGGAAGGAAGACACCTGTGAGATGATATCCTTCTGGAATCTTCTTCGAAAACGGCGGACATGGGCTCGTCTGTAAACCAATCAGTGGCACTGCGTGTGCTGCCCTCCCATCTAGTTGCTTCCCCGGGGGAGGAAGCTGGTCCGGCTAATCAGACCATACGAGTGGTCCCCTATTTGTATCAACTGGATGAAGTGATAGAGGGGATTTTATTCTCTCCATCCAACACCTTTTTGGCGCAATACTCATTTCCCTCCTCCAAGGTCATAGGAATGGTGAGGATTCAAGCCGAAGACCTATTCGAGGTCAAGGTTGAGATTATCAACTTCATGGCGAACCTTGACCCAACGGGAGATTGGCTGGGACGGGGAGCTCGAGCTCTCAATAATTCCGGTACCGCCATGGGAGAGGAGTCCTTGGAGAGACTCTATGCCCTCTTCTAGGACCTGAAGAGGGGCGGAGTACAATCCTCGGCCTATTGGAAATTAAAAAGGAAGGTGTTCGCACGAATTGATCCGGATGAGCACTCTTCCACGTAGAAAGGAAAATTCTTTAAGAAAGAATTTTTCTTTCTTTCAGACCATTTTTCCCTCTCTATCTTCTTCTGTCAAGTGAAAGAAGAGAGCAGGGCTCTCCCTGAACTTCTTTCCTTTTGACGCCTCACCTAATTCGAATTTCTTTGATATTCCACGTTCTGAAATGGATCCTATCAAATATTTTACATTTTCTATGATCATCTCTATTTTAGGTATTCGAGCAATCCTCCTTAATAGACAAAATATTCCTATTATGTCAATGCCAATTGAATCAATGTTATTAGCCATTAATTCGAACTTTATGGTCTTTTCTGTTTTTTGGATGATATGATGGGCTCTCCCTGAACTTCTTTCCTTTTGATGCCTCACCTAATTTGAATTTCTTTGATATTCCACGTTTCTGAAATGGATCCTATCAAATATTTTACATTTTCTATGATCATCTCTATTTTAGGTATTCGGGCAATCATCCTTAATAGAAAAAATATTCCTATTATGTCAATGCCAATTTAATCAATGTTATTAGCTATTAATTCGAACTTTATGGTCTTTTCTGTTTCTTTGGATGATATGATGGGTCAATCTTTTGCTTCAATAGTTCCAATCGTGATAGCTGCGGAATCTGATATTGGATCAGCCATTTTCGATATAACTTTTTGAGTATGAGGTACTATTGTTGTCAAATCTATAACTGTATTCAAGCTTAAAGAGAACTAAAGGAGAGTTACAAAAATCCGAAGTTCATCATGCCTTTCTTTCTTTTTTATTTCTCTTCTTTTTTGACTTGGTCACCAGGCGAGCACATCCTGTCCTACACAATTTCCCGTTCCCTTGCAAAGAAGATACATAAATAAAATGAGATAACCAAATGAGATTGAGTTCAATGAATATGCAAGATAGAAAGATGCTATTTGCTGCTATTCCATCCATTTGTGCATCAAGTCCGAAGAAGATCTAAATCTATAATGAAAAAATGATAGTAGCTCGTTGTTTTATAGGCTTTCTCATATTCAGTCGAAAGAGTTTAGTTGTTTTATAGGCTTTCTCATATTCAGTCAAAAGAGTTTAGGTAAGACTTTCAAAGTCACTCTTGATGGGAGAATCGAGTTTATTCAGGAAGAATCACAACAATTCTCCAATCCTAACGAAGTCATTCCTCCGGAATCCAATGAACATCAACGTTTACTTAGGACCAGCTTGCAAATTTGCGGCACCATAGTAGAATCATTGCCAATAGCACACAGTGCACTAAGTGTGAAAAGACAGTGCACGCTTTGTTATGCCAAAACTTAAATGTAAGGTCAGCAACACTTCTAAATGCCACTTCTTCCCATCGCATCCATCTTCAGGACAATATAGTCACAGGTTTTCACTTATAGTGAATGAAAGATTTGTCCCCGGGTGTACGTTGAAATCTTCTATCGTAGAACTAATTTGAAAGACCTTGGTAGTCTTAAGAAAGGTTGGGTGAGGGGTTCTCTTTCTTTAGAATGACGGAAAATATCTTGATTCTAATGCATGTCTTCATGCAGACAGAAGTGTGGATCAATACATATCAGACTTTTTCTCAGAAAATGCAGCGACGTACATTGAGGAATTTGGGGATGTTATGCCCCATGAGTTAGTTGCCCGACGCCCTACCTAGGAGGGCAGTCTACCACGACAATTGGTTTGGCTGATGGCCCCTCCATCAGTTGGTTGAGCTCAGGAAAGAATTTCTGGAAGTCATATCAGCTAGATATATTTGACGCATCCAATGGCTCCATATTTTGCCCCTCTTTTATTCCATAAGAAGGGGAGCCATCATCTCCTAGATTTTGCATTGAAACTCAAGTGTTCAACTGGGTAACCGAAAAATCGACGAACGACGTATCCACTGTCGATTGCAGACGTCGTTTAACTGAGCGCTTCATACTTCTCAAAGTTGGATCTATGGTCGGGCTACTACCAGGTGCGTATCGCAGAAGAAAACGAGCCAAAGACGACCAGTATGACAAGCGACGACGCTTTCCGGAAAAACTCGTCTGATTTTTTGTTATGCCTTTTGGACTCACCAATTCCCCTGCCACGTTCTGCACCCTCAACAAATTAGCTATTCCACCCGTGCGTCACTCCAACGACTGGAGGTATGCTTTGATCGTGCGCTATATCTAGTCTTCCAACGACCACTTCTGCCATCTTTGGACGTCGACGGTCTCGAATAGCCTCTATGAAAAGATAGAAAAAAAACTCCTTTGGACAGACAGAGATCCTTTTCCTAGGAGGAATTGGATAGGTGATGGCTTGATCAGGATGGATGGGAAGAAAGGGAGGGCTATTGATGGAGTGGGACCCCCTACAAAATAAAAAATGGTAAGAGTTTAGGTCCTTCGTCAGGACTTGTCCACTACTATAGTACCAACGAATCATCCAATGGATACTCAATGGCGAGCGGTTCCATTGACAGATCTTTGTCGACGAAGAAACAAATGTGGAAATGGACAGATCGGTGTCGACGAAGCTTTTTTAGATGCAGATGAGGCAGTAATAGACGGAGCCTGTGTGTTGATTGCCAGACCACACCTAGACATGATCGGTGCATACAGATGCCTCAGACTTTGCCATTGGGGGAGTCCTCATGCGACGATGGGCATCCCATAGCCTACGAGAATCGTAAGCTCAATGACACCGAGGGGCCGTCAAATGGTCTAGGAGAAGGAGATGATGGCAATTGTGCATTACCTTCGCACATGGAGTAAAACCGTCGTTGGGGTCAGGATTCATGGTCAACAATGGGGTTTGTGGCGATGAGTTACTTCCTGACCAATATGAAACTGATGGCCAAAACAGGCACGATGGCAAGCAAGACAAACTTCCTACTTTAGATTGATATGGTGCAAGAGTATAAGCCTAGCCTTCTAAATAATGCCAACCATACCTCTTCCATCGTAGCCAATACCGAGCTGAGTGAATGAGTGCATGAAGGAATGATTTCACAAGCAGTAGAAAGATATCATGTTCAACACTCACATAGATGGACAACATATCAACCTTGATTCCCTTAGCAGTGGCATTGAGAAAATGTTAAGAGGAGCTCCTATACCTAGTGGCAAAAGTACTGACAGCCCAATTTCCCTCAATAGCTGGACCGTCAGAATCGATCGACGTGTTAACTCACCTATGGGCGAAATAACTAAAGCTCATTTTCCTTAGGGAGTGGGGTCAGAGATCGAAACATTTTTATCTTACCTAGCAGCAAAACCAGTACTTTTTGTCATCTGTCGAGGGGTAATTCACGAAGTAACATCCGATGTATGACAATTTTCCTAGTGTTTTAAGCTTCGATGCCTAAGAGCTTCAAGCGTAGCATTAGAGTTCAAATTCATTCAAAATATATCATTTCGACTCTTGTGGGAGTGTGGCTCTGGGCATTTTACTATCAACGCTCTCCATTTTTGGAGAAAGGAGTCGACTGACTCATTGTGCACTTGCGTCAATGGCACACATCCCCGCAGTGGTGGATTTCTCGTCCTCATTGAAAAGAGAAAATGCATAAGGAATCTCATCTGCCCACGAGTTTATGGTTCCAGCAGGCAACTTATCACACCCCTTTCAGCTGGTGTGTCATCCTTTGATGCAGGCAAAGAACAATGGGAAGCTCTGGCTTTTAAAGATTCTTTTCCTGTAGCGAACTAGGGTATGCAGAAGTGGATACCACTCCCCCTTAACATCATGTCTTTCGGTTGGGGACCCTCACCCTCCCCATGGCTAAAGATTCACTTCGATGGCGGTCTGTACCCGGTAACTTCCAAAGGCAGAGCTAGTTTTCTGATTAGAAAGGAGCAAGCCATTGTGGATGGACTCTGTGTTTATGGGTTATCAGTTCCACTTGTTGAGCTTATAGGTGCATGGGCTGGACTGTGGTTCGTAGTTGAGGTCCTGGGTGCATCTCGGGTTCGGATGGAGGGAGACTCCATTACTCTTGTGTAGTGGATGAAGAAAAGAAGAGCCAGGGGTGGTTATGCACAAGGCTAACTAAGCATAAGTTGTCAAAATATTTAAATTAAGTATAACCTATCAAAGTTCTAATCTACGAGTTCTTATATTTTTATTGTTTCATAGAAAAATCCTACTTTTTATTTTAGAAAGAATACAAATAGATTAATATGAGGTTGATCCCTAATTTCATCTACATCCCAGGACTAATCTAATTAGCCACTCATACTCCTAATTGAAAAGATCATATTTTTCCTAGAAAATAATTAAAGTTTTACACTAAAAAGCAAGATAAATCTATCTAGAAGTAATTAGAAGAAGATTACCTAAGAAACAATGATGATCAGAAAAGGATACCTCTGGAGTCGGTATGGCAGCTGTCACCCCTTCAGCAAATCCTAATTTTATTCAATAAAATTTGAGTACAAAATTACATCATAAAAATTCCTAGATTACAAGGATATAGCCAATATATAAGTTTTGGAGAATCAAACCCTAATTTGAATACAAGTGAGAAACAAAAAAATTACATCGAAACCCCCGTAGAAATTCACCCAGAGTGGGCCCCATGGAGACGCCAATTGGCGGCAGGAGCCGCCAAATAGGGGCAAAAATATAGTATCCTGGCCCTAATTTTCTTTTGCATTAGTCTCTAGTCCTTTGCCTTTGATCTGAATGACTATATTGGACTTTGACTTTTTGCAGCATCATGGTCTTGTAGCTTTACTCACTTTTAACTCATTTCTGGGCCTGGTTTTCTAATCTAGCTCTGAGTTTTTTTCATCTCCTTGTAGGAATAGGTTTACCTAAAAACACACTAAAAATACCCAAGTAGCATTATTTAAATATAAAATAGATAATATGGAGGATATAAATATGCAATATATGACACTCATCACCTGCTCGATGATATCTTGCACTGGAATGAGAGACATCGGTTTTCACCAACCACCCATCTCCTCTTGTTCGAGACCCAGCATAGGCAATCCTTCAACCTTTTCCATATAGGTGATAATTCACACACTTGTACCGAGAGCCCTAAGACATGACGACGGTCCTCATTGAGGGAATATTTTTCTCGAACAAAGTCGTGAGGGTTAGGACAGTGCTCTATCCAGGTTCCTCGCCAACAAATACGTGCACCGATGGCGTCGAGGCAACGAAAACCCAGCCTACAATCCTCTTTCCATTTGCATATCTTCTCCCACAAGACTAGGTGCAGTCTTCTATGCTCAGCAGTGTCACCCCAAAGGAAATCCCTATACATCTTTTTGATGGAGTCCAGCACCGTAGCCATCATGCCACAGTAAGACATGGCTACGATGGGCGTAGCCATAACAACCGATAAAATCGGCATGCTTCTGACAACTTTGGAGAGGTTCATCGAGCTCCACCCCATGACGCTTGCCCCCTACCGCCATCCAAAAGACCACTGAAGTCCCTTTTAGACATATTAACCCGTCATGTCCAGTGATTCCTACGATGGGTGGTTGATAGTGAACACCTCTCGCAGCCACACGATCAAACACTTTCCAAAGTAAACCATATCTTTGGAACTCTAGATTATCAATTTCTAGACTTTTTCAGTGATTAGCACAGACTGGGCCTGAAAATAGATCTTCAAAACAACAGTTGTCTTTTTTTTACTGGATTTTGTCACGGTATAACACCATTTTAGAACCTTTAGCAATTGAGCCATCCGACGGCCGCAACATTGTGCGTTCGAGGATTTCAAACTCACCGTCTACTAGAATATCTGATAGAATAACATTCGCTCTTTGGGTGTCGAGTTGTTGATGGATAAAGAAGAATAGATCCCCTTTGAGATAAGGCACTGCAAAACCTCTGCATAACCAAAACTCCAAAGGCATTCTGCCCTTCCCAAGCTTCTCGGACATAACAAGGATACGATCCCATCGACGAGATAATCGAGCGATGGAGCCTTTCACCCTATAACCAGTGCCCCATGACGCAGGCAAGAGTTGAAAATCTCATGACTCTATCATGTCATTACAGAAAGTAACGAGTCAGTGATAATGATACGATAGCCATGGAATGGTTGTCTCGCCATCGGGATAAGCCAACCTTGCGGCAAGCCATACTCAAAAGTGATGGCACAAGGAAAAGAGAGGCCAGGAGGCTAGATAGCCGGAAGGTTGTCCAACTTTAAAATAGAGAGGTTAGAACTCATGTTTAATGAGAGGAGGACCAACATAGAACTTATGGGAACCCAAACAAATGTCAACTAAAGTTTTCCCATGTAGGTTACCGAGCAGGAGCTGAGCCATGGTCTCCAGAAGTGGCAAAGGCCACTAGTAGGTCGCTGACTTTAAATCAAAACAGTAAGTCACCTCAGAATTTCTATTCAACGAGCCGAGTTATAGATGTCGAACCTCATTCCTCTCCCATGGTTCGACAATTGACGCTACTGACGGTAATGCTCGAAACTAAGCATTTCTCTTTTTGTTTAGCATAGATAGCACAAAGATGCATCGGATTGCACTGCCTCTGCTCGATCCTTTTCCTTCCGAGTCAGAACTCGAAAATGCTTTCTTTGTCTATACCTAGCCTAGGTCTTCTCCAAATCCCTTCGTCTTTTTTTATAATGCCCGGCGTCGCTTGGAAATTCAAAACGACGACAATCATAGAAAGTCATGACAGTTGTCCCTTTCAATCCCTCCTGACTTTTGAACTAGAAAAATCATCGGCTTAATTTGCACTGGCTTATCTATATTCGACTGGTAACTCGAGGCTAGGAAGGGGCATATCATATTCCTCTCTTTATGCTGTAAATCAAGCCATTGTTATTCCAATCTCAATCAGTTCATGCCATATATCCAACTTTTTCTTCTCCTGGACCAGATTTCAGTCTAGGATCCACGGAGACAAGCAGCGCAAGCAGCGGTGCAATGAATAGTAGTTGGATCAGGGCTCTCAGTCTTTCGTTTGAGTTAGTAGGCAAGTGGATAAGCCGTTCCTCACCTCTCCCTACTAGATTCGACCAACTTCCATGGCCCTCGATGAAAAAAGCATGGTGAACAAGTCGATGGTTCACATGATGGTCTAACCTCGGCGCGTTAGGAAGCACCCAGAGGCATTGAAAATCCTGGTTTCGACGGTATCTAGTCAAACCAATGGAAAGACTCCAACTTTGAGAATTGAATCGACGGGTTGGTTGCTTTCACTTGGTCAAGGGAAGCAAGATGATTAGATTATGAGTGGAGAAAGCCCTGTCTGGAACTCTGTATGCTCCCTTTTATCCAACGAGGTGATTGTCAGTATTGCAAGGGAATAGGTGAAAAAAGAGAACCACACCTAGATCAGGAAAGCAACCCTTAAAGAGTGGCATAGCTCTCATATCCGGGATCAGTCATAGAGGGAAAGACACCATGCTTTGCCTAACTAGGACAGGGAGAAGAGGACCAAGACGATACAGAAGAAACGAGAGCTCAAACAAACCATTCCATCCTTCAAACCGACAAAGACCTCCTCGAAGAAGCAAAGCATTCAAACAAGTAGTGAGACATTCGACGCCTTCCCTTAGTCTCGGATGAAGAAGTAAAAAGAACCACAAGTAGCGAAGTTCTTGTTCGACTGATCGACGGAGATGGGAGCGCCTAGTTATCCTTCCAGAAAGTGATTGAGCTTGAATACAAATGAATCCATAGTGATGACCCCATACTTCACAGACGTCACTTCTCCTTTTTTCTTTCGTTCCCCTCCCCCGAAACTAATGATCGAGCTGACGCTTGCGTTGTTTTCGTCAAAGGACAAGATCTCTCTCATCTCAGTCTTTCTTTGAAGAAAAGGAGTCAAAACTCTTTTCTGGTTGAACCTTAGGCCTTCACTTCAAGTCAAAAAGATGTTGGATCTCAATTCGATTGGTCGTGGACCTCCTGCTTGAATTCTACCAGGCGTCGGTGGTGACTATGCATTGTTCGCTTTCTTTTACCGTCGCATTGCGTGGTGTCTCTAGATCTCACTTCATCAGTGTATGGTTCTCGTGCATCTGTTGCGTATCCCGCGTCAATAATCAATCAAGTACAGTTTGAGGAGATTCGAAGCCCAATGGAGAGCACTATTGTAATAAAAAGGATCGACGGCTTCTTCGTGTAAAAGTCAAAAGAAAAATAGGAGTCCAAATGGCATTATTTTAAGGGATTTACTAGGTTTTCTTTCGATTTCTTTATCAAACAATGAGTTCTCTCCTTTGATTGAAGCCATAATTTCTTTTCTTAGCGCCTTGCTATCTAGAATTGACGCATCTTTGAACCACGATGTGGAGCGGTTCTAAAATCATCATTCCAACGTAGCTCTACACTATGTCACATTAAAAAATCCTCCACCGGCCATGGAAATGCTCATCGCTCAATAAGGGCTACACCAAAAGAGATCTTAAATCGGAAGAGTTTTTGACACAAACATCTCAATCATAGGGCTCTCTATCCATTTCTTCACCTTCACTCAACCCAACTGTAAATATTGATGTATGTTGTCCCCTTCTACACCATATTCCATCATTTTGAAATCCGGCCGGTTATAATAGACAGAAATAGTATTCTAAGAGTTTTTAATAAATACGACATGTGCTTTTTTTTTACCATCTGACAGATTCGTTGTAGTCCTCTAAAGTCTACAGAGAGTCTCTGTGGACGAATTCCTTTCGTCGATCTAAATGTGTCAAAGATCTCATAGCTTTACTACTTAAGAAAAAGCTCAAAAGCTAATCTATCATTGAGTTAGCAAGACGCAAGCCAGATAAAGAGGATGAAAGTATGCAGATACAATCGGAATCAATTAAAAGAAATGATATTGCATTCGTCAAATCAAAAGAGTGAACTAGCATGGCAATAAGAAATTGAAAAGAAAGGATTTTCTTTTATGATTGCGTATATAGACCATAATGGATAGACGGTTCAGTAAATTAAGATAGAACAGAAGTTTCATATATAGCTAAATAGGAATCATCAATGTCAAGATCAAGTATAGGCCTTTTTCCTTCTCCAGCGAACTCCTTCTGTCACAGCGAACTACCATCATCTGACATTGAGGAAAGAACCTGACACACTTATAGGACGTTTCTGATCTTTTTCCCCATGATCGGATCATATATATTTGATACACATACCATTCTCAATATGAATGTTGAGAACAACTCAAAATGATATATGATATATAAAGGCAAAGGAGCACTTGTCTCTTGGAAGACCATAAATGACAAATGAAAGGTAGTCTCATGCAAGACGTAATACATAGGAAAAAAGCTATAGACAATCTTCGATGCGCAAGGCCCCATGCAAATCCCTATGTCAATCGATCGATGCACACAGAAGGAGAGCTTGTCCATCTAGAAAATGCGTATGTTAAGTTGGTCAATCAATCACCCTCTGTATAGGGGCAGTAGGGCCGTATTAGCAAGCGTCGACGAGCCAGACTGACCCAACACGTCTTCCTTTCTGGCAACAGAAGATGTACAAGTAAGACTAGTGATTTTAGTAGCACTATCGAGTTTGCATTAGCGATTTTTTTCACCAATGAAATCAATGGTTTTGGTCATCGGAATTGAGATACCTGCATCGGAGGGAGAAGCGGAGTCGGGAGCGGGAGGGAGTTAATTACAGAAAGAGTAGAGATAGATATGGGGATTGTATCTCCGACCATGTCAACTATGATGCTCTCGCTGCTGCCAGTCCTTCCACTAGTTAATGCTAGCATGTGTTCCCGAACCTTCACGTCTAGGTCCTGCCGGAATAGACTGCATGCAAATGATTTACCATCCATCCCACTACTCATATAGGTACATTAAAGGATGAATCGGATCGGGAAATGGATCGAACCACACGAAATAGTCACCTCGCATGGCAGGGCGCAACGGAACCTAGGTTCTTTGTTGGCATGTTGCATAACGACGGGCAAGAGGAGGCTACGACGTTTGCCTACGTCGACTTATAGGCAAGGCATTGCAAGAAAATAGAGCAGAGAGCTTACTGTTTGTTTTTTTCTGAGTCCCGAGCTTGCTATAGTCAGTCCTAAAAGGGGAACTGTCGCTGCTTACTTGCTATATCCCTGAGTCCTTGCACGGCTCGTTTTTTTCTTCGAGCCCTGCTTCTCCCTTCCCTCTCTCCCTAGGGATTGACCTTATGGAGTATAGCCAAGTGGTAAGGCATCGGTTTTTGTTACCGGCATGCAAAGGTTCGAATCCTTTTACTCCAAACTATGACGACCCAATCGGATTTGTCAAGAACGAGCTGACAACTACAAGGGAAGTGGCTTTATAATCAACTCATCACCTCAAAACTGCCAATTCAAAAAGAGTTGTTTCGGCTTTCGAGCCAACGACGTGCCAGCAAAAATCTAATCGAATCGAATCAAAAAACATTGAAAAAACAACGACCCTGGCTGTCCAAGCTGCATCTCATTCTTTTGGAGACCAACGTCACTTGATAATGGTGCTTGCTGCCATGCTACTTACTGACTGCTTGCTTGCAGCCGAAAGCAGCCTCCAAAAATCGACCCACACCCTTTCCTACCTTACAGCTCCAACGTCGCTAGGCAATCCAAAAAATGAGACTCTTCCCTGACTGGACTGATTGGGATGCTCGGACTACTGCGAATGGTGGAAGTGCAAACGCACCGCTGACATAGTACGGGACGGCGGCTACGGCTTGCTTATGAACTGCCCTTGATGCTACCCGCTTTCGGACTATTGGACTACTTGTTTGCGGCTGAAACCAGCTTTCGTTGGCTATGCTAGACTTTTGGCTACCGGCAGGACTGCAGCTACAACTACATACGCATCTAGTGCAGTGGTGTTAGAAGCAAGCTACCGTCGACCATCTTGCAAAGTGTAACAACCTAATTTCATCATAACTTACATTTTTGATATTAGATTAATCCCAAAGTGAATGCGTTGTGTTTATCTCATTTTTCTATATTTTTATGATTTTCTTGAAATTTTTAAGATAGTCACTTAAAATAATATTATTTTAATCACCGGTGTGTCCTACACATATTTTGATTAGTCTTTTTTCTTTTGACTTGTAAAATGAAGTTTGATTTTATTTGGATTAGTTTAATTTGAATTTATGACCATAAACAACTCAAAAAAATCTATTATTACTAGTCATTTGTAATATATCTATTTTGTCTTTATTTACCCATACCTCGCATACCCCATCTCCCCAAATTATGAATCTCAAATCTACTCTCATATTTATATGGTTAATATAATGTAAAATATCAATAAAAAGTCAACCTAACCTACCTACCTCCATACCTTACCTTCACTATGCTTGTTATTTGGTCAAATATGACAAGCCATCATCTTGCCCCCATATCTCTTTTGTCTCATGCTTGTCTTTTGGCCAAGCATAACAAGCCATCCTCTTACTCCCATATCTCATTTGTCTTATTATATTTTTTCTCTCTTTCTTTTCATTTCTTTTCCTCATTATATATCTCTCCTTCATTTTTCATTCTTCTCAACCTCTTTTTACTCCAACTCTCAAGAAAAATAAGAAAAGAAAAGAAGACGGAGATGAAATTCTTTAGACTCAAGATAGGCTTATCTTCCCTAACCCATCAAGGCAAGTAGAATTACATCCACTCTTATGATTTTATTTTGCAACTAAAATATTTTATAGTCAATTTAGAATCTTGATTTGTTTAAATTTAGAAAGGTGATATATTTATACAAAAATCTCTATGATTATTTTAGAAAAATAAAAATATAATTCTTACACTCTACTCTATGTTTATGTATTAAATTTATTATTTTATTTATGGCCTCCTATGCTTAAACTATAAGTCACAAACTTAATCTATATGTTTTATTTTGAAATTACGAAGATGCCGTTTTTATGAATGTTCATCATATTGGATATAAATTTGAAGTTTTCTACATAATTTTTTAGTGCATAATGCAATGATTTTAAATTATTTTCCACTTGCCATTGGATATATATATATATATATATATATATATATATATATATATATATATATATATATATATATATATATATATATATATATATATATATATATATATATATATATATATATATATATATATATATATATATATATATATATATATATATATATATATATATATATATATATATATATATATATATATATATATATATATAATGATGTTTTAAAGAGAAGATTTCAAATAAGTTTTCACATTAAATTGTTAAAATATTTCTTTTATACGAGATATTATGTTAGGTCATGATTCTTTGTATGTTAATCCATGTTTACTTGAAATATATATACATTAGTAAGATATAATAAATTTGCTACTTTTTATATAATGAAATCATGCTAGAATTTGGAAAATTCATATATTATTAATGTATTAGTTATAATAATATTGAGCCTATTTTTTCTCTCCTTACACATTAGTACCCACATATGTAATATGTGTTTATATGTATAATTGTATTGCGTAATTTTCATACATGATTAATTTTCATAACACTCATTCTAGCATTCTAGACTCCATCATACTTGCCCTTGAAATATACAAACTAATTACTTGTACAAGATACATGAAAATATGCCAGATTTTTCTTATTAGTACATACACATGTCTTGATAGTACCATAGATCCTGATTTGCTTGTTAACTTGATTTTGACATGGACCACATCTTATTTGTTACTAGACATGTGTATGTAGAAATCTTGACATGGTTGGTTTATCATATTCCGGATTGATTTTCATTTAATATAACTTGAAATGTTGGGTTATGGGAAAACTAAAGGGTTGATAAATATTATATCGTGAAAGATTTAGAATAGATTGCGCAACCGAAATAGGCGCCCATCCGCGGGGGCGCCCGGATGGTACTGAGCCATCATTTCTAATTTAGTCCATGTTGATGGGACGACCGCATACTCGGTATCGGTATCTGCTTGAGTGCTTAGCGGCACGGCTGGTTCAGTACCAGCATCTTGGCCGGGTCCCGGGTATGTACGGATACTTCTACGATACGAGTATATTTCTTCACCATTTAGTTCAAATATAAAATAAAATAAGATATTAACTTAAACTTGATATGCATTAGTTTCCGTACTTGATATTGATCACATATGAGTCTATTTCTTCACCATTTAGTTCAAATATAAAATAAAATAAGATATTAACTTAGACTTGATATGCATTAGTCTCCGTACTTGATATTGATCACATATGAGTCTATTTTTTCACCATTTAGTTCAAATATAAAATAAAACAAGATATTAACTTAGACTTGGTATGCATTAGTCTGCATACTTGATATTGATTACATACGAGTCTATTTCTTCACCATTTAGTTCAAATATAAAATGAAATAAGATATTAAGTTAGATTTGATATGCATTAGTCTCCGTACTTGATATCGATCACATACGAGCCTATTTCTTCACTATTTAATTCAAATATAAAATAAAATATGATATTAACTTAGATTTGATATGCGTTAGTCTCCGTATTTGATATTGATCACATACGAGTCTATTTATTTACCATTTAGTTTAAAATATAAACAAAAATAAGATATTAATTTAGACTTGTTATGCATATATATCCCTACTTGATATTATTACTTAATCGTTTAATGTATTCCACACACGCGCATACTTTCATATTCACACTCATATTTTACCTACTTGTTTATATTATACACTCCTTACTTCTTATTGTTTTACTTACCGGATTTGACCCTGAGCTCCCCCACACGCTCAGTACTAAAGATGTCAACGAGGATCCGTTATTGCACGACCCGTACTTTCTAGAGTAGGCCGAGCAGCAGTAGATTTATAGGCCTTCGCTTTTATATTTTTGGTTTAGTATGTATTATCCCTTTGGGATTTTATTTCTAACTTTTGTATCAGTATTGTACTTGTTACTTCTTATATTAGATATGTATATCTTCTCTTTTATATAACAGTAGACTAACTTTCAAAATTCTAGTAGATGACTAGTATTCAGTTCCATTCATTTCTTCTTTTACATACTTATAGGTCTCGTGCACGTCAACTTACACGTGCCCGTCGGTAACGCACTCCGTTTCCGTATCCCTCCAGAAAATGGGGCGTTACACAAAGTTCTAAATAATATACTGATCAAAGGTTTCTGTCGCGGGCTGCTCTACATTCAGCGACGCCACAGTGACTTACGAAGTGCTACGGACGAGATGAAATCTAGCATCCAATTGCTGGCTCTAAATAACCAACCCAGCAATTGGAAAAATTCTTCCATAACAGGAAGGGGAGGGATTGCGCAAGAGCAAGTAACGTAGGTGCACAAGAGTACTTCGCACCACAACCATCTCTTTTTTATAGGTTCTACGTATCAATGCCTGCTGCTTCATCTGATAGAAAAGATTCATATACCTGCCTGTAATTAGAAAAAAGAACCGCCACAAAAATCTTCCTCGTGTATCATCTGTAACAGAACTATGAACGGGAGCTAGCAATCCGGACCGTATTGAAGAGGTTCCTAAGACATATCATGGAAGAGTCAAAATATTCATAAGCAAGGTCCAAAAATGAAGAAGGGATAGAATTACTAAATGAATACGAGCTGTGGCGGAGACCCGAGGCATAAAAGACACATTTTGATGGGATCCTGAAACCACCGGTCACCCCGACCAAATTCATGATAAGCCCACCAACTTCTTGGCAAGAATCACAAACCATTGCTCCTATCGTACCCTTGTTGACACACCATATCCATGACTTTGTCAGACACTTTGCAGCCTATCCCAATTTATCTCTCAAAAGAAAATCAGATCAAGCTATATCACTATTACAATATATCTCTCAAAATACAGGGTACCACGGGTACTTATAGGACCCCAGGCTGAGTTACCATCCCTTAGTGTTTCACGTACAAGGAAATCTTGTTGCCATTCCCATGTTGGGGAAGTGCCCCTCAGAACGAAAAAACAACACCTGTATTAGGATAATGAAACTTATTATTTCCTTGCATTAAAAAAAATAATTACACAGGATCCTGTATCATACTGCAAGTTTTCATAGACTACTAATCACATTTAAACATTTTAAAACATCATATCAAGCAATGGTTAATATATTTAATTTATATTCTATATATGACCTTGCATTGGCAGCTTTTATTCTTGGGCTCAGTATTTATTTTGATTATCAACAAAATTGTTTTTTTCTCAAACTAAAAGAATAATAAAAATAATCTTTAGCATTTTATCCTATCTACAACCTTCATGGCCTTCAAATATTATAAAGGCACATCGCAAATGTATAAGGGCACATCCCAACACACTCATGCTTGAGGGATGCTCTTATACATTTTGGGTGCACCTTTATAATTTCCCTAAGACCTTCAGACAATTTAACATATTACAGTTGGGCTAAGCTATGGCCCATCTACAGCATTTTGATTAGCATGGAACTGGTGCAAGATTCCGACGGGCCACGTGTCGATCTTCTTCTATATACCTGAAACAGTGGGCTTGGCCTTTTATAGCTAATTATTGGTGGGCTTGGTTTAGGTCCTATCTTCTCTCCGCAGATTTTTCTTTTTTTGGCCCATCTACAGCTACCTTTTGAACCCCTCCAATTAACCAATTTAAGCAAGTACGGAAACAAATATTAGACACAGATTTTTTCTTTTTTGGGCTTTTACAAGCTTATAGTGGTTTACAAGTAAAATCATTATCAAATTATGTTTAGTCTTGCCACATGTTATGTAACTGCAGATTTAAATTATCACGTACATGTATGTATATGTAAAACAAACTAACTGTTATTTGGTTCATGTCATATACAAGTTAAAGTAGATTAGATTGAATTTGTATCAAGATCAAATTTCTTAAATCCAAACTGTACCCATTGTGTTATCAAGTATGGATTGATTTTATTTTGAGAATATCGAATCTGAAAGTTCTATTAGCTTAGAATTTCAATCCATACTCTATCCATGAATATTGAAGTTCAAACCCAATTGGGGATATAAATACCATAAAACCCTAAAACTTTCTTACGAGTTTCTATGCTTCAGGAGTAGAGGGCAGCCATAATGCTAATATAGAATGTCCAACAAGGCTTAGGAGTGAGAAAGTTCTAGGAACCAACTCAAAGACTATTTTAATACACAGTGCAGATAAATCTTCTTCCTAACGAATTGAGGCAGAAACACATTCGTCCAAATAATCACTTCAAATTTAAATGACCTAATTGGTGGGAACCTAGCTATCAAACAGCCACCACACTAACATATATAATGGTGTGTGCACAAACACATTCTCCCATATTGGCATACAAATGGCATGCGATATATCAAATTGACAATGTTCTAGAAAAACAAATATTGATACCTATTTATGCATAAATTAATGGTCCTTCTCAATAAGGATCCCTTGTAAAAGCCCAACAAGGTTGGTACGCCCAATCCAAAAGAAGCACGACTCAGATTGTAGATTTTCCTCTATGGAAAGTTTGATTCAGATTTTCATACCTTTTCTCCATCAGATACGTAAAATTCTTGATTCAGTCAAACTATTACCAAATCATCAAGTATAAGAAAATCACGTATCTCAAGAAAACTGAATCTAACTGCAACAAGAAAACTAGTGAATTTGAGATAAATTGCAATTCCTATTCTCTTACTATAAATACCCCATGTTTCACGGAGAAGAGAGACAGTTTATTCTACCCTAGAAGAATCTGTAGTTTGTAATTTCGAGAGATAAAATAGAGATCCATTGGAGATTGTAACTCTTATTCAGTAATAATACTCACCAAATGATCTATTTTGCACGGAGGATGTAGGTCCGAGATCCGTCTTGGCCGAACTTTATAATATCTTGGCGTACATGTCTCTTTATTTGTTGCTTTTTGTTATCTAATGGTCTCTATAGGTTACTCATCCAAATTTCACGAATTTGAAGGCTAGCTCTCAAAATCCAACTTAGTTTGAGGTTTGTCCTGAGTCTACTTATCTATTTGATACTTAAATTGTGATAGAAAACCTAGTCAGACAGTTACCGCATGAACAATTTGTACCATCTATGAGAAACTTCAATCAAGTACTCATCACAAGCCATGCCTAGCACACAGTTTAAAGGCCTTTCGCTCTAGCAAGCTCCTCCAAGGAGGAAGACAGAAGCAGCTACAAGCACGTAGCACTAATTTGAAGACCCAAGAGCTCTTGTCATCCGCATCGATTTTCGACAACTCGCCAAGTAAATTGCTGATTTAATGCAACTTATTATGATGAATGTCCCAATGACTCAAATCAACTTGGGAGGAATACATTTTGCACAACTTGTGGGAATGCCAAACAGGCTCACAGGAGCCCACAGGAAGCAAGTTGACTTCCACTATCCTGAGAAGGGTCTGAGCACCCAGGACTAGCATCAACTAAGCAACACCATGGTAGTGGCAAAACTGAATAGTCTTCGGTACAACAGAGAAAAGTCCTTGAGCAATTGGACTCTGAATTCGAGAATCACGAGTTTCTCTCCATGGTTATTTTACAGCGGAAATTCAAATTCAAACTTCTAAACTTGAGCGAGAAATATAATGACATATCAAATCTTTTTGACCATGTCGCCAATTATTATGCTGAGATGCACCTCCATAGTGCCACTAACGACATCTTGTATTGGGCTTTTTCCTTGACTTTGTAGAAAGAGGCGCACAATAGCCTCCCTTCGGGCTCTATTCACTTTGTCCAACAATTGTGTCATGAGTTCATCCAATTGTTGCCTCCTTTCATGGCATACAACAACAGATGCCCGACGACTTGGGGACTATTTGAAACGATTCAATGAAGTGAAACTTCAGATGCAAGAAAACTCTTCCGACACGGTTCTCGCTGCGTGAGTAAGAAATATCGGGCTAAAACACTCCAATGGAAAGCGGAAAAACACATAATTGTCCAAGCTTCATGAACGAATTGATAAATATATTAGACAAGGGAAGATTGAAATGGTTTTCAAAAATCGAGATTCTCCGATGGTGGAAGAATAAAGTCAAAAGGGTTCAAAATCCTCCAAATCACTATCACAATTCTCGCCAGAAAAATATCAACCGAGCAGAGCCAGATTGTAATATCTCAAAATTCATACTGTTTGTATTCTTCTTTGAGTCCGACTGTGCCGAATAAGACCACCAAAATCAATTTTGGATACCGAAATAACTTTCGGTGAACGTAATTTTAAATCTGTAAGTTCAAACGATATTCGATAATCACGATTACTCGTTTTCTAATATTTATGATTTTTAAATTTTTTTTCTTACATGTCCCAAAAAATATTCTCAAATTTATAAAATAATAAAATATTAAACAAATTAGAAATTTCTTTCTACACACTTCCAAACTTAACTAAAATTTTAAGGACACACTGGAATAATAAGTTAGTAATGTGTGCCTAAAGAAGAGTGAGGGTGACACTTTGACTAGAAAGTGCCTTTGCATAGAATGCCTAGACCAGAAAAGTTGATAACAAGGTAAGGAGAGGAAATTACAAAAATGCACTCACGTATATATACTCTCATTCTCTCAAAGAAAATTTTACCAAGAACCAAACTAGCCACCTCTCTCCAAACTTTGTTTATCTATTCATGGGAAAAACAAAAGGGAAAGAAGAAGAGGGAAAAGAAAAGAGAAGGAGATTCACGAAATCAAAAGAATTCAAAGAATTCAAAGTAAGTAACGCACTCCTTTTCTTCTTCCGATACACTTAGAATTGATCATTTCTTTTAATTATATTTTTGGAGCGATTTTATTAATTTTCCTTATATTTCAGTTTATATCAATTTATACAGTCAAAATTAATAATAATATACGAACCACAAATCACAGCTTGATTATCACGGAATATACAAATGATAATATATAAAGAACATTTCTATAAATTTGTTTAGAGATATGATCATTTTCTTTCCTCTCTAATACATCATGTAGTTGTGCATTCTGATTGACATGTAAATATCATGCTTACACTCCAAATAATTTAAGAATCACTATATTAATAGAACTGCATTTCAATTGACATTATGCCAGGCGATGGAGGTCTATCATTATTGGAGAATTATATATAGTGATAATAGGATTTACATTGTGCCATTAGCAACATAAGACCAGGACTTGTATTACTTGTAGGATAGTATAGTTTACACTAAAATATTTATGACATTAACTGTATATGAACGGATAATTAATTTGTAAGTCAAAATTAATTTAAAAATGAATTATTTGTTTCAATAATCAATTCATTAATATTCCTAAACACTCAGACCTGTAGCACCTCATTAGAAATTAAGATGTTAAATTGAAATTGTTTATGTATGAAATTATTGCCAATACACTTGTTTCTTTACATTCATAATTAATTATGCGATATTAACTTGATCACATGATATGTATATGGAAAACATACAGACTTTTATGCTTGGTCACATTTGTATACTACACTCATGACAATATTGTTGCATAGTTTGACACTTGACATACTTGAAACATGATGCATAATTCTAAAATATTACATATGTTATGCTTATATGATTTTCAATATGCCTAACACATGATAGACATGATTAAAGGGCATGTACACAATCAATTGACAAGCCATGACGTTTCTGTGGATTCATATATATCGTGTATCATTGATATGGTATTGAGGGAGACTACATAATGGATAAGAACAGTATTGTATGAGGATCATATTGGCCATTTTTTCTAGGTACTAAGGACTTATATTGCAGCAGTACCGTATAGTACTAAGCCACAGTTTGATACGTGTGTCCCCATAAGATTGATTTCCGTTATTTTTTCATAGTACGGGATTTGTCTAACAATACTTAGAGGTGCATCATGTTTCATCGCCATAGGTTTGGACTAGATCTTAGGTATGTACGGGCACTTATACGATATGGGTAATAGCATGCATCTTATCCATTAGTAGTGGTTTCATATATCTGACTAATTATTAACCCGTTTAAGTTATGATATCATACATAAGATCTTAATGAGATCTGTTAACTATTATCTGAAGGTTTGATTCAGTTGTGATCCCAAATTTATTTATATTATTATTGATTTATGCTATCACGACTGACAGCAATATAATATGTTCACAATCACATATTCTGAGTATTATGACAGTTCAACTTCTGTTTTTATTTGTGTTAATTGCTGTGATTAATTCCCTGGGTTTTGAACTCAAGTTTGGATGGTAAAGAAGGGGAACCAGCCCTAACTGAAGACCCGTACTGTATTGAACAGAACGAGCGACAATAAGCAGTGAAGTACCTTTTAGAGAAACTTTGTATATTTTGTTTATATTTCTTTTTGACTAGGCACTGTTTTTTTCTTATAATTCTTTTATTTTAATATCTAGAGCAGTGTAACATCTTATGTAATCAACTCATTATGTAAATAAAAAAAATTCAGTTTCAAACATATTATTTATCATTCTGAATGTGGAAGTAGTTATGGTTATTCTAAGATCATTTGACTGTTGGGTTGTCTAGTATCATTTTAAGTAGCATTCTCTATTTTAGAAAGTAACTAAAAAGCAGGGACATTACATGGTGGTATCAAAACTCAGGTTTAGGAGGAAGACCATATGACTACTGCCATCTAAGAATATATATGTAACACATTCTTGATAATTTTCCTTATTCTTTGATATTTAACTGATCCAGTATCGTGCCTATCCTATTGTTTCCTATTTGTTTGAAATATCTATTTTGAAATTCTTTTTATTGATTCCTATCTGGTCCATTGCAGAATAAGTTGATCCAATCTTCTGTGAGTGCGAGTGCAAGTCCGATGGATGAGACCTCTGAACTTCGTAATCTAGTGCAAAGAGTAGCACAGACACAACAAATCCTGACAATATTATTAGAGAGAATGTTGCAGTCCAAGGAGCCGGAAAGGACCGGAATGGTATCGGATTTTCGAAGGCTGTAGCAGCCGTTAGTGTTTTCTGGAATGGAAAGACCATTAAAGGTTGAGCAATGGATTGTCGATATGGAAAATCTTTTGAAGGCAGTAAGAATTCAAAAGAAGAATTGGGTGGAGGTGGTGTGTATTTAATTGACTGATGTGGTAAGAACATGGTGGCTTGCCAAAAAGGTAAGGTACCACGAATCTGTAACCTAGGAGAAGTTTGTGGAGGTATTTCTTGCTAGGTTTTTCCACGCATCAGCAAAATAGGAAAAGAGTAAGAAATTTATGGAGCTACAATAGGGGGATCGGACGGTGGATGCATATGCCACTAAGTTTGTGAGAGTCAGTCGTCTTGCCCCAACCCTCATAGCTGATGAGGTGGAGAGAGTACACTTGTTTCAGTAAGGATTGAGACATCATCTAAGGGAGCATTTAACAGATCATAACCACAAGACTTACTCAGAAGAATTCAAAGCAGCCTGTCGCTTAGAGCAAGTATTCAAGGAGGCAAGATCAGTGACATATAAAAGGTTGTTTGGACAAAGAACAAGCTCATTAGCCAGGAGGTTTGATGATCCACCAGTAAAGAAGCAGACGATACCAAATCGAAGTTCAGTAATCTGCAAATTGTGCCATATACCGGGACATACCCAAAAAGAGTGTAGAAAGGCGCAAGGGTTGTGTTTGGTATGTGGATTTGCCGACCATCGAATAAGTGATTGTCCAAAGGTTCAATAGCCGGCAGTACCCAAGGTCTCATTCCAGCCAATAGTTAGGCCAGCACCAACATCGGCTCAGAAAGTTCTAGGATCAAAGCAGAGAAGACCTTTAGAGACCCAACAACAAATTTATGCTAGAGCCTAGGAGGAGCAGGTTGGAGGCAGGGGCAAGTTAGACTGATGATGCTGAAGAAGTTTAAACTATTGGGAGAGTCATAGTAGGTATGATTCTAGTTGGCAATGCATTGGTAACTAATTTATTCGATTCTAGAGCCTCACACTTTTTTTATCTCTGTCATATTTGTTTCTCGCAATTCTATTGATTTTGCAATCTTACTCGCGGGGTGGGACATTAAGATTGGGAACGGCAGTATCATAACCAATAAGAAGGGTAGAGTATGTCTCTTAGTGATTAATAATAGAGAATTTTATGCCAACTTACTACTTATCAACGGAGGAGGATGTGATATTATTTTAGGTATGGATTGGTTGAGTATCTTCCATGTGGTGATAGATTGTAGGAAAAAAAGAGTAATATTTCAGATTCTTGATTATTCAGAATTTGAATTTATTAATGAAAGTCATCTCTAGAACCGGCTAAATTTAAGATATCCTCAAAAGGAGTTTTAGAAACTGTGGAAGTAGGAGAATGAATGATTCTATTAGTATCAGAATTCTTAGATATATTTTCTAAAGAGATACCTGGACTACCACTGGTAAGGATAGTAAAATTTTACTGTTGATATTATCTCTAGAGCTGAACTAGTTTATAAGTCACCTTATCGAATGAGAATTACATAATTTAAGAGAGAAATAGATGATCTATTGAAGTTAGGTTTTGTAAGAGCTAGTGTTTCACCTTGGAAAGCTCCAATGTTATTAGTTAGAAAGAAGGATGGGAGTCAAAAATTGTGTGTGGATTATAGGGGTTTGAATGCAATAATAATAAGAATAAATTCTATTATCAAGGATAACTGATCTGTTTGATCAACTTGGAGGAGTAAATGTATTCTCGAGGATAGACCTTCGTTCAAGATTCTATCAAGTAAGAGTCTAAATAGAAGATATCTCAAGAATTGCATTTAGAATCGACATAGTCATTATACATATTTAGTGACGCCGTTTGGAGTGACTAATAGTTTGGTAGTATTTATAAATTTGATGAATCATATTTTTAATCAGTATCTAGATAAATTTGTAGTGGTATTTATTGATGATATATTGATCTACTCCATGAATGGAGATGAACATGCTGAGTATCTGAAGATATATTTACAAACTCTGAAGAGCAAAACTTATATAAAAAACTGAGTAAATGTGAATTTTGGTTGAATAAAGTTGCATTTTTGGGTCATATAGTTTCTAAATATGGTGTATCAACTGACCCTAAGAAGATATAAACTATAATAGATTGGTTTGTATAAAATCAGTGTCGAAAATTCAGAGTTTTCTGGGGATGGTTGGGTATTACAGGCAGTCTGTACAAGATTTTACAAAAATCGCATCTCCTCTAACTAAAATAACTAGGAAAGGAGTGGAATATGTCTGGATAGAAGAATGTAATAAGCTATTTGAAGAATTAAAATAGAGGCTAACGACAACACTGGTGCTAGCAATTCCAGATAACTTTAAAGGAATGAAAGTTTATAGTGATGTTTCAAGACAGGGATTGAGATGTGTATTGACACAGAGTGGAAGAGTGATTGAGTTTGCATCAAGACAATTGAGATCTCATGAGAGAAATTATCCAACTCATGACTTGGAGTTAGTAATGGTGATTCATTTTTTGAAGATTTGGAGACATTACTTACTAGGACAAAGGATAGAGGTATACACTGATCGTAAAATTTTGAAGTATATTTTCGCTCAAAAAACTGAATATGAGATAGAGACGATAAGTAGAGTTAGTAGTAGATTATGATTTGGAAATTAAGTATCATCCAAGGAGGATTAATATAATGCCCGATACTTTGAGTAGGAGGCCTACAATAGAGAGATTGATTCAACAAAAAAGCTTTTAATGGAGATGTAAATGATGAAACTGAAAGTAATTTTACTAGGAATGACAATACAAAATATGAAGATACGGTTACAGTTACTATTGATAGGGCATATTAAATAAGCTCAAGTTGGAAATGAAAATTTTCAAAAGTTAAAGAATAAAATAGAAGTAGGCAAAATGACATAAATGAAGATATACTCAGATTGAGCTATTATATTCAAGGAAAGATTATGCGTGCTTAAGGGAGAGATAAGAGATAGGGTTTTAGGAGAAGCTCATGAATCAATATATTCCATTAATCGCGGAAGCAATAAGATGTAGAAGGATATGAAAAAATATTTTTGGTAGCCAGAAAGAGATTGCCAGATATTTATCTAGGTATTCCACTTGCCAACAAGTTGAAGGTTGAATATCAGAGAACAAGTAGATTGCTCTAACCAGTAGCAATACTAGATTGAAATTGCGAATAAATATCGATAAATTTTGTTATAGGCTTACCTAGGGTCACTAGAGGCAATAATGCAGTTTGGGTGATTATGGACCGACTGGCCAAGTCGACTCATTTTATTCTATTTAGAATTGGTCAGTCAATAGAATATTAGCAAAAAGATTCATGCAGGAGGTGGTGAGATTACATGGAGTTCTAGTCCGAATTGTATCAGATAGAGATATAAGATTCATATCACACTACTAGGAAAGATTAATGGATAGTCTGAGAACACATTAGATCTATCTTCAACTTACCATCCATAAAAAGACAGTCAATAAGAATGGACTATTCAAATACTTGAAGATATGCTTAGGACATGTGTGTTGAATTTTGGTGGATTTTGGAAAGATTATTTATTTATGATAGAAGTTTCTTATAATAATAGTTATAAGTGAGTATCAAATTGGCTCCATTCAAAGCTTTATATGGTCAAAAGTGTAGGTCTCCATTGTGTTGGCACGAAGTTGGAAAACAAAGTATGTTTGAACCAGAGTTGATTACTCAAGCAATAAAATAAGCAAAAGTTGTCAGGGAATATATGAAAGTGGTCCAAGATAGACAAAAGAAATGGGCGGATCAATACAGAAAGCTATTGAAATTTGAAGTAGGAGATAACGTATTTATTAAAATATCCCCGATGAAGGATGTGATCTGATTCGACAAGAAAGGAAAGCTCAGTTCAAGATACAATTGGCCATTTGAAATCACGAAAAGGATTGAGAATCATGTCTACAGATTATCATTATCACCCAAGATGAAAACCGTTCATGATGTATTTTATATATCATAATTGAGAAGATACTTGGTTGAAGGGAACAAAGTAGTAGACATGTATGAGGTAGATTTGAGATCAGATCTTAGATACGAGAAACAACCTGTAGCAATTCTCGGTCGATGAGAGAAAGTCCTAATGAACAAAGAGATTCCATTAGTTCTTATTTCATGAAATGCTTAATCACTGAGAAATTCTACCTAAGAGTTTGAAAAAGATATCAAGATGAAGTATCCTTATCTTTTTTCATAATCAGGATAACAGTTGAAATTATTTTTTTATACAACCATACATACTGTCACATCCTTTAATTTGGAATTTCAAGCATGAATTTTTTTTGTTAGATGGGTTGGATGTAATACTCTAAAATTTATGATACTCGTACTCTTCTTTTGACTCTGACTATGTCGAATAAGGCCACCGAAATTAATTTTGGACATCGAAATAACTTTCGGTGAACGTAATTTTAAATCCGTAACTCTAAACGATATTCGGTTATTATGATTACTCATTTTCTAATATTAATAATTTTTAAATTATTTTTTTGTAAATACGAAAAATATTCTCAAATTTATAAAATAATAAAATAATAAATAAATTAGAAATTTCTTTCTAGACACCTCCAAACTCAACTAAAATTTTAAGGGCACACCCCAATAATAAGTTAGTAATGCTTTGTCAAAAAAAGAGTGAGAGTGGCAATTTGGTAAGGCTCGCGCCTCTACATTGAATGCCTAGAGAAGAAAGTTGATAATAAGGCAAGGGAATGATATTACAAAAATGCTCTCAGACATATATACTCTCATTCTCTCAAATAGAATTTTACCAAGAGCCAAGCAAGCCACTTTCTCACCAAACTTTGTTTCTATGTTCACGGAAAAAACAAAAGGGAAAGAAGAAGAGGGAAAAGAAAAGAGAAGGAGATTCATGAAATGAAACGAGTTCAAAGAAATTGAATTAAGTAACACATACTCCTCTTCTTCTTCTTATACCTTTAGAATTGATAATTTCTTTTAATTATATTTTTTGTGTGATTTTATTAATTGTCCCTTTCATTTCAGTTTATATTATTTTATGCACTCAAAATTAATAATAATATACGAACCACAAATCACAGTTTGATTATAATGGAATATACAAATGATAATATATAAAGAACATTCCTATTAATTTGTTTAGAGATATGATCATTTTCTTTTCTCTTTAATAAATCATGCAGTTGTGCATTCTAATTGACATGTACATATCTTTTTTACATGTACATATCTTTTTTACACTCCAAATGATTTAAAAATCACTGTATTAATCGAACTGTATTTCAATTGACATTGTGCCTGGCGATCGAGGTCTATCATTATTGGAGAATTGTAGTGATAATAGAATTTACATTGTGTCATTTGCAGCATGAGAACAAGACTTTTATTACTTGTAGGATAGTAGTTTACACTTGAATATTTATGACATTAACTGTATATGAAGAGATAATTAATTTTTAAGTCAAAATTAAAAGAAAAAAACAATTATTCATTTCTATAATCAATTCATTAATATTCCTAAACACTCAAGCCTATAACACCTCACTAGAAATTAAGATGTTAAATTGAAATTGTTTATGTATGAAATTATTGCCAATATGCTTTAAATTCATAATCAATTATGCAACATTAACTTGATCACATGATACGTATATGGAAAACATACATATTTTTATACTTGGTCACATTTGTATACTACACTCATGACAATATTGTTACATAGTTTGACATTTTACATACTTGAAACGTGATGCATAATTCTAAAATATGATATATATTAAGCTTATATGATTTTCAATATGCCTAACACATGATGGACATGGTTTAAGGGCATGTACACAATCAATTGACAGGTCATGTTGTTTCTATGGATTCATATATATTATGTATTGTTGATATGGAGTTAGAAAAAACTACATGATGGATGAAAACCATATGTATGAGGATTATATTGACTATTTTTGTTGAGTGAACTTTACTGCACCAGCACCTTGTGGTACTGAGCGACAATTTAATACATGAGTCCCCATAAGGTTGATGTCCGTTATTTTTTTTATAGTACGGGGTTTGTCTAGCAGTACCTAGAGGTGCATCATAGTTTAGGGCCATGGGTTAAGATTGGGTGTTGAATATATATGGGCATTTATATGATGCGGGTAATAATGTGCATCTCATCCATTATTATTAGTTTCAAATATCTAACTAATTATTATTCTGTTTAGGTTATGATATCTGACATAAGACCTTAATGAGATTTGTTAACTATCATTGAGTTGCACATCCTTGAATATTTGATTTAGTTGTAATTCTTAATTTATTTATATTATTCTTGATTTATGCTATCACGACTGACACTAATATAATATGTTCACAATCACATATTCTTAGTACCGTGATAATACAATTTCTGTTTTTATTTGTGTTACTTGCTAGATTTAAACCCCAATCCAAATTTGGAAGGTGAAGAAGGGGAACCAACCCTAACTGAAGATCTGTACTTTATTGAATAGACTGAGCAATAGTAAATAGTGAAGTATTTTCTGGAGAACTTTTATATATTTTGTTTATATTTCCTTTTACCTAGGCACTGCTTTTGTCTTTTGATTTTTTTTTTTTGTGTTAATATGTAGAACAATGTGCTATTTTATGTAATCAACTATTTATGTAAATGAAATCTTTTTTACTTTCAGACATGTTATTATCAATTTGAATATGAAAATAGTTATGATTATTCCAAGATTTCGTGATTGTTAGGTTATCTAGTATCATTTTAAGTAACTTCCTCAATTTTGGGAAGTAATAGAAAAACAGGAGCATTACACAGATTCTCAAATGGTATTTTGAATTTTAATTATATGGCAAGAGCACAGGTGCTGTAGTACTTAGTAGCTCATCCCACATAGATTTCAAGTGTTTATAATTTCCACTTAATTTGTATTTAATGATTATGAGGAAAAGCTATATGATTGTATATCTATTTTATACACTACTAATATACTTACATGATTTAATTGTTGCAAACACTCTTGAATTCCCAATTTGATCTTATATCTATACTTAACAAGTGTTTTTACATGTTCTTGCAGATTATGAAACCCCCATATAGATTGCTGCTGACAATGATCTAGTTGCCGTCGACTGTCCAAGTTTATGAAGCAATTGCAATGCACCAACATGGCATCATCAAAGCTGCTATTGATATAGCTGTCGGCAGCAGTGGATAGACATAGTTGATACACCTGACATCTAATGATTTTGATTTAGATCTCATTGATCAAGAGTTTTCTTGTAAATAAGATTATATGAAATTCCAGTCTAGATAGTTGTAAATATCCCTTGTATATTGTTTTGGATAAAAGATCTTTTAGATCTATTATTTTCTATTTGAAACCCCATTTCTTCTCTTGAGAGAAAAATATGAGTTTGGATGTACAAATTTGAGATATTATTTAATAAAACATTCTTCCTTCTTATTAATATGATGTTCTCTATGGTCTTGCATGATTAAAATGTTTTCTAACATAAGGTGAAGGGTAACCTAATTTTCAAGTGTTAGTTGATTTGAATGTAACCTAATTTTCAAGTGTTGATTGATTCGAATGTTTTTTCTTCATATTGAATAAATAAAATTATGTTTTTGATGAGTCTCATGATCTATAAATTGATTTTTTAATAAGAGTTTTTCTTTGATAGTTTCACTTAATTTTTGTTAATGTAATTGTTGAATTATATATATATACATATACATAGACTTATACCATGTATCATACTAGACTTGATGATTAATAGTAAACTTTCCCAAATTATACTCAGGTTGTTGATATTTTAATTCCCGATTAAACTACTGAAATAATCTTAGATATCTATTATAATTTTAATCTAAAGATTGATACTTATTAAATTATCCAACTATATTAGGTCAGTTGTCTTAATCTAGTTGAGTCAAAAAATTAGAAAAAAGTAAATAATCAACCAATAAAAGAAATTAGTGTTTTACTCGGATCTTATCTAGCTTTACTCTTCTGATAACTCTTTCCTTAGATTATTTCTTATTCTTTTTTACTCTGTCTTAAATATTCATACTCTATTTTGATAGAAAAAAAATATGCTTGACGTGTTTACAACTTTTGCTTTACGTCTATTAGAAGAACTATCTTGGATTACTTGTCTGAATATTACTTGATGATCTATTGTGCTTGTGAACACACTTGTTCAGAACAGATGATTTAATGAATTAAGAAAAAAAATTGGTTTTCGTTGGAAGATTTAGTTAACTATCTAAAAATTAAAATCTAAGAGTTAGAATCCACTAGGCAAAAAGATATGACTATGATCCTCTATTTTCTATGTAACATAATAAACAAAATTAATTTAAAATTAATGCACTTTTATTCCTTAGCATGAAATATCAAAAGAGCAAACTAAAATATAAATCATTAAAGATTACAAGATTAGTTAACTTAAATTGAATCATGTAGATTACTAATTTGTTAAACTAAATGATCAACTCCAAGTGCTTAGTAAGCAGAGTTTATCAAAATATTTTATGTATAACCTATCAAACTTTGAGATTTATGAATCAATTTTTTCAATTTAACTTGCTAGATAATTATCAAAATCAACTATGGAGAGAAGTTAATATCTGTAAGTTACCATCTAAAACTCCTACCTTCATCTATATCTTAGATCGCTGGGAATTGAGTTACTAATCTTTAGAAAACATATAAAAACTAAATTAATAATAAAAACAACAAAAATCTAATCTAAAATACAAATAATATTTACCTAAATAAGAAAGCAATTGAGGAAGAAGAAGAACAAAAAGAACGAAAGAGGTATGGGGGCCGCCAACCCTAGAAAGTAAATCCTCCAAATTTTATTTAATTAGTGAAGCATAAGATTGTTTATAAGAAAATACAACTCCTTTCTAGTATGGAGATCTTAATTTGTATCTAATAACTCTAGAAGAATCCTAAAAATATTAGAAGTCTTTCAACTTCCAAGATTTAAAAAGATCTTAATTCCTATCTAGTAACCCTTGAAGAATCAACTGGCTCAGTCGGTTAATCGCTATGTACGGTATTGACCGCTAGGTAGTGGTGGTGCACATCACTAAAAAGGTTCTAATTCTGCATTGACTCATAAGAGTTGACCCATTTTTGACCAAGTTAGCCACTACTCAGTAGTATTGACCTCCAAGTAGTAGCCAAAGTACTGAATTTGAATCTAGGCTTTTTATCACTATCTCCGATTTTTTGACTAACTCCAATATAAGCTCTATATCAGATTCATTGTTGAATCTTCAAATGTTACACTTTAAGAGTTTCGGTTTGTGACTTTTGGACAAAATTTCAAAATGCCAAAATTCTAAGATTCACGCAAAATAATCAACTAGCAAAAAGTTCAAAGGGCGTGAAAGAAGATGAAGTCCTCTTAAGCGCCCTGGTGACTCTCGCTAGAAAAATATTAGAAAATATACACCTCTAAATGCCCAAATTCTCCCTCAGAAGGAAGGACTCCTCCCTCAGTGTCTCTGCCACTCCGAACTCCTCCAAAAAAAAGCTCTAGATAATTGTGTGAGTATAATTGAGATACCAGACACATTAGCCAAGGCTATTATTAATTAAAGAGGCTCATTGAGAATATAATCCGACGAGGTCATCTTAACAGTTTCATCAACAAGGAGAAAGCGAAAAGACGGTTGACTAGCCTTTCCCTGGAGTTTCATATTGACAAAAATGGCCCAAGAAGTCAAAGCAATTAATTATAAACATAAACATAATGCAAGAGATGAAGCTGTTCATCTAATCAGAACCTTGATCTCGTTTTCTAAATAAAGTTTTCTATGTTTCTCCATTCAATATTTGTTCTAAGTAAAAGATGTTTGGAGTTACTGTACTTTAGTAGAACAATTTTTTCATCACTTCTTTCGTCTTTCCGATGGTAGGGCGAGAAGGCTACTTCAATGACATAGACATTTTAGGGTCGCTTAGCCCCCCTTTTGCTTATAATCATGAAGGGTCAACAGTACTTTGCAGTAGCAACTCTTAGAAGCTGGGCATCAGGATGTGCCTTTAGTAGTCATTTCAGTGACTCGTGCATTGTTCTTATGTTCGATGATTATATTCGATGAATGTCTAGTTACTTGGTGAATGCCTTTTATTCTTGCAAATACTCTTTTATTCAGCAATATGCCCACAAACTTCCCTACTATATATGTGATGAGTATCATATATTGTATTTTTCTTCCCATACTTTATCTATTTTTGTATATAAATAAATTCTACTCGGATATTTTTAGTGTCATTTGCAGGTAATCCGATTTATACATGGAGATGGCATGAAATCAGAGTTGGACTAGGAAATCAAAGGCCGAAAAGTTTCTTAAGTGGGCGAGACTACAAGATCAAATTACTGCAGGAAATAAAAGTCAAATACAGTCAAGCAAATAATGAGTACAAGACAAGATAATCTTGTAGAAGAAATGTCAGGCCAATTGGGCTTTGTTTAGCCGCTAATTGGCTGTTTCTACCGCCAAATAGCGGCCAAACAGTGGCCGTTCCACATAAGTTTTCTTCAAGGGCTTAATTGTAAATTTGTAGTTTTTTTGGTTCTGCTAGAAATAGGTTTGGTTTCCGAGACCTATATATTAGCCGATCCTTGTATTTTGACGGAGGCTGGAATTTTTGTACTCGTTTTCTGATTAATAAAGTTTTTGGGTTTTTGCTGAAGGTTGACGGCCACAACACCGTGTTCCAGAGTTAAACCATTGTTCTTGAGATTTTTACTTGCTTTCTAGATAGAGTTTATTGCTTTCTAGTTTAGGTTTTACTGCTTTCTAGATTAGGGTTTATCATTTCATGAATAAAAATTTAATCTTCCTTAGTAAAAATATGAGTAGCTAATTAGATTAGCTCTAAGATGTAGATTAAGCTAAGATCTACCATGTAATTATTTTCTAATATTTTTCTTCTTAAATAAAATTAATAAAGACATGATTTTTAAATAAAAAGATTAAAATACAAGGACTCGAAGTTTAGGACTTTGATAGATTATACTTGAATTAAGTTTCTTGATAATCTATGCTTAGTTAGGGTTTGGGGTTGCTGGTTTTATCTTTTTCTTTGAATTATCTAAAAGATTTAGTATGTTTTTATAAGAAGTAGCATTTTTGATGAGTTATACTTGCACAACACTTGATAGCTCATGCTTAGGGCACTTTAAGTAAAAATTAAATTAAAAAGATCGAATTTTTATGATAGAAAAAAATAATAGAAGTAAGAATATGGTTGGAAATTTGTGGATTCTAGATCCTAGGCTATTTAGATTAACTCAAGTTCAAGTTAGAATTTTTGGTTAGTCCGTTAGACTAAAGAAAGAGTAAGAAACGCAGAAACACTTTAGATCCTTGTGAGACGACATGTACAGCGCTACAACTATACTGTGCGCTTGCAGTAAATATATCACACCAAGTTTTTGGCACCGTTGCCGGGGATCGACGGTGTTTTTCTTTCTTTTTCTAGCGTTTTACGGGTTAACAGTGTGTGTGAGTGTGCAAGAACTAGAAATTGTAGATACAGGAAGATTTAAAGGATTGGAAGAGTCTCTGGACCAAGTGGAAGAAAAGCACAAGTCAAAATCGCTAGTTTTGCCGCTATTCAGAGGCTATAACCGCTATTTAGCGGTCAAAGAGGTATGCTCTGAACCCAAATTTTCTCTGTTTCTGTATTTTTGTTTCCTGGTTCTGTATAAAAATTTAAAAAAATAAAAAAATTAGGAACAGTAGAAATCACATTTTTATTTGATCATATCTATTCCACCGTTTTATCTCTCCACCACACCCCACTTCTTGCATTAGTTTAGGAAGTTCACGCATACACTCACGTCGCTAGTTCATGCCATATTGGACCCGTGATCAATTTGGTTGACTTGTAAGATCAGATTTGTTCATGGGAGACAAGATGGACCAGCCGATCCCGATCCTTCAGAATCGATGTTACCCATTGCGAACATCATTATCATCATGCATCAAACTTCCACACGTAGCGGGTAATCACTATGAATTGAAACCGCAGTATATTAGTATGCTTCCTAAATTCACTAGTTTTGATTCAGAAGATGCATATCTCTTTGTCAGTGAATTTCAAGAAGTATGCGTAATGATTAAACTGCAAAACTTATCGGAGGAGGCAATTAAGCTCCGCTTCATCCCTTTTGCACTTAAGGATAATGCCAAGAAGTGGTTGTACAGTATGCCTTCTGATTCAATCACTACTTGGGATGAATTCGTTACAGTGTTTCTCAAGAAATATTATCCCACGCACAAGACGGAAAGAATCAGAAATCAAATTAATCAATTCCGTCAAGTGTCGGGAGAACCCTTCTGGAAATATTTAGAACGGTTCAAGGATTTATTAGCTCAGTGCCCCCACCATGCGATAGAAAAGTGACGGTTGTGTCAAATCATGTATGAAGGACTTGATTATACATCTAAAACTCTTCTGGAATCCATGTGTCAAGGGGAGTTTATGAGGAAAAATGAGGATGAAGCATGGGACTTTCTTGAGGACTTATCATGGAAGACTATGCAGTGGGAGAGTCCCACTGAGAAGCCCAGTATATCAACTTCTACTCATAAGAGTATCCATAGCGTCGATAGCTCTATAGCTGCTGAAGCAAAGATCGCAGCCCTTATGAGAAGAATTGAGGCACTGGAGACTCCTAGTGCTCCACCAGTGAGTCAAGTGAATCAACTCCAAAGTCCCACATGCTTTAATTGCGGAACTCCCAATCACGTTATGGAGGAGTGTCCATTGTTAGTAAATCCTATGGGTCCCACACTTGAGCAGGCTGACGCTATGTATCAAAGACCCGTTAATAATCCATATGCTCTGACATACATCCTGGTTGGAAGAGCCATCCAAATCTCTCATGGGGTCAAGGGCAATATCAGGGAGCCTCAAACTCCAACATGTAGCCTCCAGCTACTGGTCAGTTCCCAAGACCAAATATGGGTGCTTATCAACACCCAAATGCTTCAAACCATGGGAACAACTAAAATAGACCACCTGCACAAAACCACTCATATCCACAACAGGGGTCTAATAATGATCAAGAAAAGTGACTTCAATCACTTGAGAAGAATATTGAAAATCTTCTCAAGTCTCAGTCCAATCTTGACACATACATGCAGAATCTTATGAAAGTGTCAACTGATTTTATTCAAAGAACAGATCAACACCTGCTTGTGAACTCTTAATCTATTAAGAATGTAGAGCAGCAGGGTTGACAACTAGCAAATTAAATGAGTGAACGTGGCAAGGGCACTTTTCCAAGTCAACCCATAACAAATCCTAATACCAGTTCCTCAAATTTGAATCAGTCGCATGTCAACCAAATTAATGCCATTCACACACTTCGATCTGGAAAACTAGTTGACAATCACGTAGCCATGCCACCTGATTCCACTCCTATTGCACGGCAAGCTACACTTCCTGATACCACGATTCCATCATTACCTCATGATTCATCATCATCATCCCACGATCTACCCACTTGCATGACAGAAGAATCTGATCCTTCTAATTCTGATCCTCCTATTGACCATACTTATAAGCCAAAGGCTCGCTATCCGAATCGATTGAAGAAAAATTCTCCTCAGGTGAAGCACATTCTTGAGTTATTCAAGCAAGTTAAGGTCAATGTTCCTCTTCTTGATGCAATCCAACAAGTACCTGCTTATACAAAATTCTTAAAGGATTTATGCACAAACAAGAGAACAACCAATGTTCCAAAGAAAGTCTTCCTAGCTGCTAACATATCTAGCATCCTCTCTCAGTCAACACCCGTAAAGTATAAAGACCCTGAAAGTCCTACTGTCTCCTGCACTATATGGACTACAGTGATTGAAAGGGCTTTACTAGATTAAGAAGTAAGTGTCAACTTGCTTCCTTATTCAGTGTACCAGCAGTTAGGACTGGGAGAGTTGAGACCTACAAGAATTACGTTATAGCTAGCTGATAGATCTACGAAGACACCTATGGGAGAGATTGAGAATGTATTGATTAAGATTGGGGAGTTTATCTTCCCAGTTGATTTCATAGTCCTCGAGACTCAACCTGTGGTGAATCCACACCATTGTATCCCAGTTATTTTGGGACGTCCATTCTTGGCTACTTCTAATGCTGTTATTAATTGCCAGAGTGGATCGATGAGACTTTCCTTTGAAAATATGACACTTGACTTGAATATATTCAATCTAGGACGCCAACCAAGTGATCCACTTGACGAGCCCCTAGAAGTGAATATGATCCAAAGGTTGTCCAGTGAACACCAAAAGGAGAAATTCTTTGATGAGCTGAATGATTTAGTTGATGAGAGTGTATTCTTGGAGACGCTCGATGAATCATCTAATTATGTGTCTTCCACTCAATGGAAACTTCCACCTGAGCCATTGATGACTGAACCACGAGTTCAGTTACGACCATCTATTGAGTGTCCACCTGAGCTTGAGATGAAGACCCTTCCGAGTCATCTCAAGTATGCTTTCTTGGGTGAACACGATACACTACCAGTCATTATCTCTGCAGAATTGACAGACGCTCAGGAGGAAAAACTCATATCAGTGTTGAAAGCACATAGGGAAGCCATAGGCTGGAGTATAGCCGATATTAAGGGGATAAATCCTTCTATAGTGCAACATAGAATTCATTTACTAGACAATGCATGACCTACAAGAGATCCTCAGCGTAGGTTGAATCCGGTAATGAAAGAAGCTGTGAGGAAGGATATTCTTAAGTGTCTTGACAATGGGATTATCTATCCTATCTCTGATAGCCCATGGGTAAGCCCAGTTCAAGTAGTGCCTAAGAAATCCGGAATCACTGTAGTCAAGAACGATGCAAATAAAATTATCCCGATGCGTTTGCAGACGGGATGGCGAGTCTGCATTGATTTTAGGAAGCTTAATGCTGCAACTAGGAATGACCATTTCCCCTTACCACTTATTGATCAGATGTTGGAACGGTTGGCCGGACATGAGTTCTATTGTTTTCTAGATGGATACTCTGGCTACAACCAAATTCCCATCGCTCTGGAGGATCAAGAAAAGACCACGTTCACATGTCCATTCGGCACCTTTGCATACAGACGCATGCCCTTCGGGTTATGCAATGCACCTGCCACGTTCCAAATGTGCATGGTAAGTATTTTCTCTGACATGGTTGAATGATTTCTTAAAAATTTCATGGATGATTTTTCTATCTTCGGAGATTCATTCCAAGAGTGTTTAGATCATTTAGAGTTAATTCTCACGTGTTGTCATGAGAAGCATTTGACACTCAATTGGGAAAAATGCCATTTTATGGTCAAAAATGGCATAGTGCTAGGGCATGTCATCTCGAAGAATGGTATCGAGGTTGACAAAGCCAAGGTAGATCTCATCAATAATCTGCCACCTCCGCGATCAGTGAAAGATATACAATCCTTTCTTGGTCATGCTGGTTTTTATAGAAAATTTATCAAAGACTTTAGCAAAATTGTTAGGTTTTTGACACATCTACTAGCCAAGGAAATACCATTCAATTTCACACCTGATTGTCTAAGAGCATTTGAGCAGCTCAAGAAGGCGCTGACCACCACTCCTATTATTCATGCGCCAGGCTGGAGCTTATCCTTCGATCTCATGTGTGATGCATCCGATTACGCTATCGGTGCCGTCCTTAGTCAACGTATTAATAAGCAGCCACATGTGATTTACTATGCAAGTAGGACACTCAATGACGCCCAGTTGAATTACTCTACCACAGAGAAAGAGCTTCTAGCAGTCGTCTTTGCACTTGAGAAGTTTCGTTCATACTTGATTGGATCACGAATTATAGTATACACTGATCATGCTGCTTTGAAATACTTGTTAATCAAGAAAGATGCAAAAGCAAGGCTTATTCGATGGATCCTCTTGTTACAAGAGTTTGATCTTGAGATATTAGACAAGAAAGGTGCTGATAATTCAGTAGCTGATCACTTGTCTCGTCTGCCCAATGCTCCAACTAATTCATGCCCCATAAACGAATCATTTCCTGACAAGCAACTATTTGCATTGATGCACGAACCATGGTTTGCTGACATTGTGAATTATCTTGTGACTAAGGAGATTCCGTCCCATTGGTCCAAGCAAGATCGATATAGATTCTTTTCCCAAGTAAAATTCTTTTACTGGGATGAACCATATTTGTTCAAATATTGTCCAGACCAGATCATACGTCGATGCATACCTAACGATGAGATACAAAGTGTCCTCTCTTTTTGTCATGATTTAGCTTGTGGAGGACACTTTGGTCACAGAAAAATGGCTGAAAAGGTATTGCAGAGTGGTTTCTAATGGCCAACTCTTTTCAAAGACGCCGTGGAATATTGCAAAGCATGCACACGATGCCAATTTGTAGGCACAATTTCACGGTGCAATATGATGCCTCTGCAACGCCCCATCCTTGAGGTCGAAATCTTTGATGTATGGGGTATAGATTTTATGGGACCGTTACCCAACTCGTTTGGAAACCAATACATATTAGTCGCTGTCGATTATATTTCCAAATGGGTAGAGGCAATAGCCGCAAAATCGAATGACAACAAAGTCGTTGTCAAGTTCTTGAAAGAGAATATCTTTTCTCGATTTGGCGTTCCTCGAGATATTATTAGTGATAACGGTACCCATTTTACCAACCGGTCATTTGAGGCACTTATGCAGAAATATTCCATCACCCACAAATTAGCTACACCGTATCATCTGCAAACTAGTGGGCAAGTGGAAGTTTCCAATCGCCAAATCAAACTGATTTTGGAGAAGACAGTAAATCACAATAGAAAAGATTGGTCTTGTAAACTAGCGGATGCATTATGGGCCTACTGTACCGTTTACAAGACTAATCTAGGCATGTCTCCATATCATTTGATATTTGGAAAAGCGTGTCATTTACCGGTAGAGTTTGAGCATAAGGCTTTATGGGCAATCAAATTTCTAAATTTTGAGCTCGAAAAAGTTGGCGAGCAGCGGAGATTACAAATTAATGAGCTTGATGAGATTAGATGGGATGCATACGAGAGTGCTAAGATTTATACAGAGAAAACTAAAGTGTTTCATGACAAAGCGATCATTCACAAGTCATTTGCACCTGGACAAAAAGTTCTCCTATATAATTCGAGGCTACATTTATTTTTCAAAAAATTGAGGTCGAGATAGAGTGGACCGCACATAGTACGGACGGTGCACCTTCACGGTGCAATTGATCTCGAGGACCCTAAAAATGGTAGTTTATTCAAGGTAAATGGTCACCGATTAAAACAATTTTTAGAAGCTCGAGTAAGCGATAACGTGGAGGTCGTGACACTTCACGATCCAATTTATGCGTAAAGGCATGTAGTCATTTGTACAATAGCATGTATATTATATTACTAACATGATGCAGGGTTTTAAATGAAAATTAGGGAAAGATGAGAAGCTGACTGCAATTTTCCATCCCTATATAAACCCAAGCAGCCCTCTTCTTCCCCAAATCTATTCTTCCAAAACCCTAGCTGCCCCCTTCCCTTCCCCACTTCCTCTTTTGACTTTTGCTTCTCTCTTTGCAGGACAGTGTAGGATCGTCAATTTTTTCTCTGACCAGTGGTTCTCAAAGATCCATCTCACCAGAGTAGATACTCTCCCCGAAGCTCTCGGCCAATCTTGAAGATAAAACCGCCAAATAGCGGTTTTCACCGCCATTCAGCGGTCAATTCTTGGAATTTCCCCCTGAAACTTCAGGGGATGTACTCTTCTTCTCTTTTATATTTACTGGTTTGATCAAATTTCAAATTTCTAATTACAGTACGATATAATGGGTAGATTTGCTTGTGAGAAGTTTTTCGGAGAAATTTTTGAGGCATTTAGTGTTTATTTTGCCGCTGCGATCGAAACTCTGGGTTGAATTACCTCATTTATTCACCTAATGCATTCTACATTCCAGAGTTGGTGGAGGAATTTTATACGAGTTTTGCGAAATCCGACATTTCGGAGGATCGCAAAACCATAAACCTCCATTGGCACGGCCAATTATATGAAATGCACGCAGCAGCCATCTCGGCTTCTACGGGTATCCTTCTTTATACCGGGAATCACACTCCCGGTAGGATTGAAGATTATCTTACATGGATGGGCCCAAACTGTAAAATAACACGTGATAAAGGGATCAGCAGCAAGACACTCTATCGCAATATTCACGCAACTTGCTGCTGGATCAACACTAATGTTATGGGCATTACACATATGTCATCTTTTTATACGCCCATACTTTATATTGTTGATTGTACTATGCATCAAGATACTCACTTCTGTATGTGCACACAGCTACTCGATACTATTATTGATGCTAAGATGCGGTCGAGGACTAGTTTGCCTCTACCGTGTTTAATTACACAGTTGTGTCGCAAGTTTATATCTAGTGCCGAATTTGACACATATGCACCCTCACACGTGTTTATTGCTACCGAACATATTTCAGTGATATATCATGCAGCTGTTTCAGAAGATTGGAACAGATATGCTGATAACGAGAATATATATGCCACTGACTTGACACAAGAGGAGGAAGATGATACCTTCTTTGACCAAGACTTACCAGCTAATCCCACTGAGCAAATCAATGTTGTCAGGCAAGGTCTTGGAAAAATTTGGCACCGGTTAAAACAAATTGATAGGGGTGAGTCGTCTACAGCACGAGCACGTCCTGCACCCGGTGAGTTTAGTAGAAGGCAAAGAGGGCGGCACCAATGATTTGTGTATGAGGGCATATCCAAGTTTAGGTGTGGGGGAGTGTATTGGGAGATTTTTATTTTTTAGGATTTTTAGGATTTTATTTTTATTTTTATTTTTAGGTTTTTGGGTTTCTTTATTTTACACTTTAGATAGTTTTTAAGGTGACCAACAAAAAAAATGATGAATTTTTTTTTTGTTTTCATCAATAAATCAAACTAATTACAGATAAAAGAACAAATTTAGATTTGAAATTGGATATGAGAGTAGATTGGATGATGCACTTTGAATTTTATGAAAAAAGATTAAAATTCGAAAAATAAATATCACTAACAGTAGTTTTGAGGCAAGTATACATCTATTTTCACTTCACAATAGTTTATTAGGTTAAGGATAAAAATAATAACGAATGAGTAAGTCTTCTCTCTCTAAACAAAAAAAAAAGAAGTGAATAAAATAATAGGGTGCGCCTGGTATTAAGGCAATAGCCTCAAGAGTGAAAATAGAGTATGATCCAAGTAATCAGATATTTTGCGCCTAAGCAAGCGTAAATATTCGTATGAAAGGTGAAATATTCTTAAAAAAAAATTGTTATGAGAGAGGAGATGAATCATGAGTTAGAGTTGGAGTCCAAAACCAAAATAGACTATCACACATGCACGTAGATGTATAGAAGCCAATAGATTATCTGTTAGTAGGTATTGAAAGATAAGATTTAAATTTTTGATTAAAATGATAAGTGTATCTGATATGGCGCCCGATTTAAAAATTGATAATCTAAATGTGTTCTTGAGTTTGTATATTAGTGAGACTAATTGATAAAAATATTATTAAAAAAAGGATGATTTTTCTTTCTTTTGTATAAAATTTTTATTTTTCTTGATTTTCAGTTATCCTTATTTTTCTTTTCTTTACTCCTTAATCTATTTTCTTCTTGAATTTTGTGGGTATATTCACTGCAAACCCTCACGAGATACAACTCATCTACTAGGGTAACTTAAGGGTTTAAAGGCTTGTTGCACGTGCTACGTGCAATCGCGATTCCTGCGAAAGTGAGTTAGGATTTTTATTTTCCTTTTTAGGTTTAGGTTTTGCTCGAGGACTAGCAAAAAATAGGTGGGGGGTGTGATGAGTATCATATATTGTATTTTTTCTCCCATATTTCATCTATTTTTGTATATAAATAAATGCTAGTCGGGTATTTTTAGTGTCCTTTGCAGGTAATCCGATTTATACATGGAGATGGCATGAAAACAGAGTTGGACTAGGAAATCAAAGGCCGAAAAGTTTCTAAAGTGGGCGAGACTACAAGATCAAATTACTGCAGGAAATAAAAGTCAAATACAGTCAAGCAAATAATGAGTACAAAATAAGATACTCCTGTAGAAGAAATGTCAGGCCAATTGGGCTTTGTTTAGCCACTAATTGGCTATTTCTACCGCCAAATAGTGGCCAAACAGTGGCCGTTCCACATAACTTTTCTTCGAGGACTTAATTGTAAATTTGTAGTTTTTTTGGTTCTACTAGAAATAGGGTTTGGTTTCCGAGACCTATATATTGGCCGATCCTTATATTTTGACGGAGGTTGGAATTTTTGTACTCGTTTTCTGATTAATAAAGTTTTTGGGTTTTTGCTGAAGGTTGACGGCCACAACACCGTGTTCCAGAGGTAAACATTGTTCTTGAGATTTTTACTTGCTTTCTAGATAGAGTTTATTGCTTTCTAGTTTAGGTTTCACTACTTTCTAGATTAGGGTTTGTCATTTCATGAATAAAAATTTAATCTTCCTTAGTAAAAATATTAGTAACTAATTGACTAGCTCTAAGATATAGATGAAACTAAGATCTACCATGTAATTATTTTCTAATATTTTTCTTCTTAAATAAAATTAATAAAGACATGATTTTTCAATAAAAAGATTAAAATACAAGGACTCGAAGATTAGGACTTTGATAGATTATACTTGAATTAGGTTTCTTGATAATCTATGCTTAGTTAGGGTTTGGGGTTGCTGGTTTTATCTTTTTCTTTGAATTATCTAAAAGATTTAGTTTGTTTTTATAAGAAGTAGTATTTTTGATGAGTTATACTTGCACAACACTTGATAGCTCATGCTTAGAGCACTTTAAGTAAAAATTAAACTAAAAAGATCAAATTTTTATGATAGAAGAAAATAATAGAAGTAAGAACATGGTTGGAAATTAGTAGATTCTAGATCCTAGGATATTTAGATTAATTCAAGTTCAAGCAAGAATTTTTGGTTAGTCTGTTAGACTAAAGAAAGAGTAAGGAATTCAGAAACACCTTAGATCCCTGTGAGACAACCTGTACAGCGCTACAACGATACTGTGTACTTGCAGTAAATATATCACACCAATATGTGCAGTTCCAAGAACTTGCTCGACAAGCCACAAAGATTTCCCAAGCAAAATGAAGTGACAATATGATAACATTGTTGATATAAGTTGCTCACAGTGGCAATAAGCAATTTGGGGTTTTTCTTACTCTTGTTTAAAAATTCTCTATGGTTCTGACTTCTAGACTCAGCATTTGTAGGTCCACTCTTACTACGAGAGTAAAATGGATTCAGTTGTGGGAATCTCTTGTTCTTTTTTTATTGAAAGTCAAAACTGACTTTCTATTTGACATTGGAACATGGATGGGTAGTCCACATTTGCAATGAGCACTATGAGTTGAACCTTGAGCTTCTAATGAAGCTATAAAAACATGTATATGCTTAGGGACTTTGCTTTTGTTTTGGACAATGCTAGTGCTCGAGGCATCTCCATGTCTATGATAAAAAATGAAAGATCTTGTTTGGATTTGGGAAACACAAATCGGATCATGTGATTTGTATTTGCTTCCTGGAATGCGGATGCAAAATTTGCATTTTTCTAGAATACGGATGGAAAAATCACATTGATATTAAAAAACACTCCTTTCTATTGATGGATCTGGTCTTGGTGAAACACGGTTCGATAATGTTGACAAACATTTTTTTTGTAAGAAACATGAATGAATTATGCCACATTTTTTGATTGAGAAATGTGGATAGTGTTGTCCAATCTGTATTTTCGTCTGATACATGGGTGTGGGGTCCATGTTGTTCTTTAGTACTATAGTTTGTTTCAAGGCACTACATTCGGTGCGAACCTTACTTCTCCTCTTAGTGGAACAAGTTAGGGAAGAATTCTGATTTTATTCAAGTTTGCTTTTGTACGAATTTTGGAAAGATTGTTTTCCTTTGCGGGTTTAGGAATTTGGACCATCAACTTAGTATGTGGATTATTAAGGGCTTCTGATAAGACCTACTCCTCGACTTTTGTCTTTTCGAAGCTTGGCAATTGAAGTTGAACCATCCTTGAGGTTGACTGGAACAACCTTTTCAGGTTCATAATTTTAACTCTCCCCACATAAAATAGTGGTTTGAGAAGTTCTTATAGAAACTAAACATTTTGAAATCTTGCGGCATCACTACATAGATCATATACTCGAAGATCTAGATGATAGAAATTGAGATTCGACCATATATCATATTTCTCTAGGTCAAATCTAATAAATTGAGATTGACCATAGATCCAACGTATATAATATTAGACTGTGCCAGAATCTTCGCAATAGTGGTACTCCCCTGCGGAGTCACTATCTTTTATTTGTCAGAAATTTTTTTATTTTATTGAAACTTGAAGAAAATTACAAGAAAATAATTTTCTGTTTGCATAATAAAGAAATAATATTCTCTTTTTATTTTTATCTTATGATTTGATGTAGTTATGGAGGTTGATCTTGTCTTTTTTGATGATCCAATTAATAAACTTTTCGGAGTTTAACTTCTTACCTCTGCAAGTACATTGTGGGCTTTAGAAAAAAGAAATTAACTCTTTGAAAATTTTAATCACAAATTCTTTGTAGTATCTCAAAATTCTTACTATTTGTATTCTTTCTTTGAGTCTGATCGTGCCGAATAAAGCCACTGAGATCTATTTTCGATACCGAAAAGACTTTAGATGAGCGTAACTTTAAGTCCATAATTCTGAATGGCATTTTATCTTCATAGTTATAAGTTTTATAATATTTACGATTTTTAAAAAATTTTCTGAAAATCTTAAAAATATTTCTCAATTTTGCTAATTTTAAAAATTAAATAATTCTTCTAATTATTTCAAAATTTTATTTCTTTCATTCTGGATATCAAAATATGAAATGAATAATTTTCAAGAGCTTCACTTGCTGAGTACTACATCGTATATTAATTTGGCAAATTTAAGAGATCGTCAAATGGACCTGTAAATCGTAATTGTTTATTTAATATTATTCAATAAAAAAACTTAGTTTAATTAAACCAATTCTCATTCCCTTGGCTAAGGTGGTGAGACATGTCCTCTTTTTGGAACATGGTTCCATAGGAGTTTGCTCTGTGGCATTTGGAGAAGAAATCTTAATTTATAAACTATCAATATTTATTTAGCAATCTTTAGATATAAATCAAAGCATCCATACTTCACTTCATGAAAAAAGAAGAAAAAAAATGAGAATTCTCTTGTATTTTGCCAAGAAAAATTGGCAGATGCAGGGCTGAAGAGAGAAATTCATAGTAAGAGAATTTCTACAGCAAAAATATATTTGGAAGGGTAACTAACACCACTTCTCTCTTCTAATTTTCTATTTGAAATTCTTTATGTATTTAGTAATTGTAAAAAGTGTAGTGCATGAACGATATAAGCACACACTTGATTATGTCCTTGGTCCAACTATTTAATTTTTTAGTTATGTTTAAATCTTTTATGGATATTAAAATAATATTTGGATAATTTTCTAATACTCCTCTCATTGAGCACTACGTTCTGTATTAATTTGGTAATATTTGAAAAATATTGATCGGAATCATAAAAATAAAATATTAAATAAATTGAAATTTACTATCCACACACCTTGTTTCTAAACATGACTTCTAAGGGCACACGCAATGCATTGGGCTACCTTTGTGTCACTTCCACAATCGAGGTGGCAAGGAGGAATTTATGTGTCTTCTTTTGTAGAGATGTTGTAAAGGTAAGGTAAGTTTAATTACAAAATTACCTCTTAAATATTCTCTCATTTAATTGGTACTCTCCTAAAAAATCCTCTACTTTCCTCACCTCACACACAGCAACAAAGCCTGACTAAGGAAAGGGAAGAGGTGCTCCAACATCTAATTAGACTTAAATTTTAGAGAAAAAGTAAGTAATTGTTATTCGTTATTCTTTTCTTAGAAAATTTATTTAATTTATATTTTGTGTATGTAATATATTTTATGAATATTTTTAGCTTACATTTTGGACTATTATTTTGTGAATATGCTCGGTGTGTATTTTGGATTATTAATTAATATTAAAAATTGAAGCAGATTATTGGATAATTTAATAGCCGAACTATATGTGACAATAAATTGTAGTACCTAATTCTGTGGGCTCATCATGCTGTATTATTGTATTCAATAATAATGCATGTACATCCCACAGAATTGTAATACTTAATTCTGTGGACTTGTTATGATACACTATATAGAACTATATATTTGGAATTTCAATATACTTATATTTGGAACTCGGTGAAGTGGTGTGTACAAAGCTATTATTTAGTAAATATTATGGTAATATAATGTTTGTGACACTTCATCGAGGTTCCCAAGGTGCACTATTAATTAATAGTATTTACATTGTCAATACGAGGTATTGCTGGAAATAAATATTATTTAAATATGTATATATGATTGTGTAGTGATATAGTACAATATAGAGTTATATTTAAAAGTATTGTGACACTATATTTAAATATATTATAGTTAGAAAAGTGAGAGATATAGAATTTTATTTAAACGTATTGTTATCATTACTCTTTATTATGAATTGTTTTTGTTTCGAATTGAATAAGAATTTATAGGATCGGTGACCTAAATTATTTCATTAAATCTCGATCATGAAGCATGTTATGCGACACTTGTTTGTGAATGACATATTATACTAATACGAATGGTATGTGATAAACATGATAATGAGTATCGAAATATGATAAAAGAACATAATATAGTAATATTATGTATACATGATTCAATCATTAATTATTGCCATACCAGATACACGATGGCATAATCGATCATGGGAATATAATGACAATATTAATATATCTTGATTATATGGAAATAGAGTATTCTTGAGATACGTGTGTAAATGATTCTGAATTAAATTAATTCTTCAACTCTAGTTTCTAATAAAGGACATATATACAATCTGAATTGGCAAGTCATGATGTTTGTATTGATTTATGTGTATTGTATATCACTAACACGGGATTGGAGGAAACTGCATGATGGATAAGAATCGTATTATATGTTGATCAAGTTGGTCATTTCTAATTAGGTATTAATAACTTATACTGTAGCAATACCGTGTGGTATTGAGTTACAATTTGATAATTAAATTCTTATAATCGGTTACATATATTACTGTTTCACAGTGTAAAATCTGTCTAGCATCACCTGGCAGTGCGTCATGATTTAGCGCTAGGGGCTTGGGCTAGATCCCGGGTATATATGGGCACTTGTATAATATATGTAACAATATATATCTTATCCGTCAGTGGTAGTTTAAAATATATAATTAATTATTAATTTGTTTAGTTTCTGATATCTAATATAAGTATTGAATGAGATCTGTTAACTGTTATTGATATGCATATCTCTGAATATTTAATTCAGTTATGATTCTAAATTTACTTATATTATTGTAGATTTATGTTATCACGACCAACACTAACACTACATGTCTACAATTATCTATTCTTAGTACTGTGATAGTACAACTTTTGTTTTCCTTGGTGTTACTTGCTGGGCTTACTCTAGATTCTGAATCCAGATTTGAAAGACGAAGAAGGGGAATCAGTCTCAAGCAATAACCCATATTTCATTGGACAAATCGAGTAGTGGTAAGTAGTGAAGTATTTTCAGGAAAACTTTTGTATATTTTGTTTATATTTCTTTTTACCTGAGCGCTGCTTTTCTCTTTTGATTCTTTTGTATTCATGTGCAGAGCAGTGCGCTATTTTATGTATAGATAAAATCTTCTTAGTTTCATACATGTTATATATCAATTTGAATATGGCAGTAATTATGGTTATTCCAAGATAATGTGCCTTTGGGTTGTCTAGTGTTATTTTTTAAATAGCGCTCTCTGTTTTGGAAAGCAACTGAAAAATATGGGCGTTACAGTGTGGTATCAGAATTTAGGTTTAGTAGAAGACTATATGACTACTGCCACATAAGAACATGTTTATAACTAATTCTTGATATCTATCTTTGATCCTAACCATATATCTTATCTCTATCATGCTCATTGATTTAGTTGGATTTTATATTATTTATTCTTGAATTTTATTTGTCTCTAAATTTTTATTTCAAGGATGAAATTTTTTTTGTTAGATAGATAGGATATAATATCCCAAAATTTATACTACTTGTATTCTTTTTTTTTTAATTAGTTTGACCATGCTAAATAAGACCACAGAGATAAATTTAGGATATTGAAATGACTTTTGGTGAGCGTAACTTTAAATCCGTAATTCCAAATGACATTCGGTTTTCGCAGTTATTAGTTTTATAATATTTATGATTTTTAGAAATTTTTTCGGGAAGCTTAAAAATATTTTCGAACTTAAAACATTAAATTATTCTTCAAATTACTTAGAAATTTTATTTATTTCTTTCCGGATATCAAAATGAGAAACATATAACTTTCAAAAACTTCTTTGGTTGAGTACTACATTCTATAATAATTTGGTAAATTTAAGAGATCATCGAACGGACCTGTACATCGAATTAATTATTTAATATTATTAAATAAAAATTTAGTTTAACTAAACTAATTCTTGTTTCCTTAGCTAAGGTGGTGAGACGTGTTCACTTTTGGGAATATGGTTGTACGCGAGTTGCCTCCATGACATTTGGAGAAGAAAGTTTAACTTATAAACCATCAATATTTATTTAGCAATCTTCATATACAAATCAAAGTATCCATGCTTCACTTCAAGGAAGAAAAAATGAGAATTTACTTGTATTTTGTTGAAGAAAAATTAGCAGTTGTAGGACTGAAGAGAGAAAGTCAGATTAAGAGAATGTCTATAGCTAAAATATATTTTCAAGGATAAGTAGCACGACTTCTCTCTCTTACCTTTTCTATTTGAAGTAGTTTATATATTTAGTAATTATACAAAGTGTAGTGCATGAATGATATAAGCACACACTTGGTTAAGTCCTTGGTCCAACTATTTAATTTCTAAATTATTTTTAAATATTTCACATTCCGAGTATCAACATAATTTTTTGATAATTTTCTAATAATCCTCTCATTGAGCACTACGTTATGTATTAATTTGGTAATATTTGAAAAATATTGATTGGAACCATAAAAATAAAATATTAAATAAATTAAAGTTACTGTCCACACATCTTGTTTCTAAACTAGACTTCTAAGGGCACACTCCATACATTAGGCTACCTATATGTCACTTCCTCAATCGATGTGGTAGGGAGGAATTTACGTGGCTTCTTTTAAAGAGATGTTGTAAAGGTAAGGTAGGTTTAATTTATAATTGTCATCCAAGTGTCCTCTCATTTAATTTGTACTCTTCCCAAAAATCCACCACTCTCCTCACCTCACCTCACACAGAGCAATGAAGACTAGGCTAAGGCAAGGAAAGAGGTGCTCTAACATCTAATTAGATATAAAGTTTAAAGAAAAAGTACGTCACACAGCTATTCTTTGTTTTTTTCTTGGAAAATATATTTAATTTTGATTTTGTATATGTAATTTATTTTATGAATATTTTTAGCTCGCATTTTGAACTATTATTTTGTGAAAATCTATATTTTGGATTAATAATTGATATTGAAAATTGAACCGGATTATTGGATAATTTAATAACGAACTCTATGTGGCAGTAAATTGTAGTATCTAATTATGTGGGCTCATCATGCTGAATTATTGTACTCAATAATAGTGCACATACATCCCACAGAATTGTAATACCTAATTCCATGGACTTGTCATGATACAGTATATAGAATTATATATTTGGAATATTCAATTTTTACTTATATCTGGAACTCAATGAAGTGGTGAGTACAAAGCTATTATTTAGTAAATATTATTTGTGAGACTTCATTGAGGTTCCCAAGGTGCACTATTAATTAATATTATTTACGTTGTTGATTGGAGGCATTGTTGGAAATAAATATTATTTGAATATGTATATGTGATTGCGCATTGATATAGCACATTATATGGTTGTATTTAAAAGTATTGTAACACTATAATTAAATATAGTATAATGAGGAAAGTGGGAGATATGTGACTTTATTTAAATCTATTGTTATTATTACTCTTTATTGTGAGCTGTATTTATTTCTAAATGAATAAGAATTTATAGGGTCAGTGACCTAAATTATTTCTTTAATTTCGATTATGTAACATGGCATGTGATATTTGTTTGTGAATGACATATTATACTAATACAAATGATGTATTACAGACATGATAGTGAGCGTAGTGACATGACGAGAGAATGGAATATAGTAATATTGCATACACATGATTCAATAATCAATTATTGACATATCAGATGCACGATGGAATGATCATTCATGCGAACATGATGATAATATTTATATATCTTGATTACATGAAAATAAAGTATCCTAGAGATACGTGTGTACATAATCCTGGATTAAATTTATTCTTGAATTCTAATTTCTAGTAAAAGACATGTACGCAATCTGAATTGCTAAGTCGTGATACTTCTATTGGTTTACGTGTATCGTGTATCACTAACACAGGATTTGAGGAAGTCACAAAATGGATAAGAACCATATCGTATAAAAATTAAGTTGGCTATTTCTAATTAGGCACTAATAACTTATACTGCAGCAATACCGTATGGTATTGAGCCACAATCCAATAGTTAAGTTCCCATAATGGATTACATCCATTACTATTTCACAATATGAAATCTATTTAGCAGCACTTAGCAGTGTGTCAAGGTTCACCATCATAGATTTGGGCTGGATCCTGGGTATATACGTATACTTGTACGATATGGGTAATAAGACGCATCTTTTCTATCAGTAGTAATTCAAATATTTGACTAATTATTAATCTATTTAATTTCTGATATCTGACATAAGATTTGAATTAGATCTATTAACTGTCACTGATCTGCATATCCCTGAATGTTTTATTTAGTTATGATTTCAAATCTATTTATATTATTCTTGATTTATGCTATTATGACTAAGACTAACATAACATGTCCATGATCACCTATGCTGAGTATTGTGACAGTACGACTTCTGTTTCTCTTGTTATTATTTGCTGAAATTAATCCGTTAGGTTCTGAACCCTAGTTTGGAAGGCGAAGAAAAAAAACCAGTCCTAATCGACTATCCATACTTTATTGAACAGATCGAGTAGTAGTAAGCGGTGAAGTATCTTTATGAGAACCTTTATATATTTTGTTTATATTTTTTTTTGCCTGGACACTACTTTTGTCTTTTGATTCTTTGGTACTCATATTCAGAGTAATGCGTCATCTTATATCATTAACTCTTTATATAAAAAAAATCTTCTAAGATTCAAATATGTTATTTATCAATCTGAATATGGCAGTAATTATGATTATTCCAAAATCTTATAACTGTTGGGTTATCTAGTGTTATTTTAGATAGCATCCTTCGTTTTGGGAAGCAACTGAAAAACATGAATGTTATATTCTTAGTTCAAGTGCACAAGAGAAAATAATCTAACCCCAATTTCAGCCAAATGCATGGCTATTTATAAGATATTGGGGCTCCTGATTTGGTGCAACTGACCAATTTAGAGCCCTTTTACTAAGGATTATATTTTTAATTTAAACTGACAACTCATGCTTTAAATCTATAAGATTTATCACTGGAATGCAAATCATGATTGGTTAGCCACATTTGGCCTTCTTAACAATGCAAGTTGTTTCTGTTGATTTGCATTTTTATGAAAATGCTAGTGGCTATAGTCCATCTATGTTTTATTATTGAAATGCGGATGGTCTTAGATGGGCATAAGTTGCATTTTTTTATTTAAAATGGAGGTCACTCTTATTGATCCTTATTTATTTTGATACAAATGGTCTCAATCCTCCAACATTTTGGAATTGAAATGCAAATAACTTTAGACGAGCATGTTTCCTTTTGTTAATTAGAATTGCGGTAGTTTTTAGATGATTCGTGTTTGTATTGAAATATGATTAGCCTCAGCTAATTCATTTGTTGGGCTCAAAATGTAAATGGTTTTGACTGAGGATGACTCGCATTTTTTATTTGAAATGGTGGTCATCCTGGATGATCTGCATATCTACCGAAACATAAATGACTTTAGTACACCCGAATCTTGGACTTTAAATGTGAATCATTTTGGACAAGTATGATTCTTTTTGTTAACTTGAAATGCAAGTAGTCCGCAAATGACCTATGTTTATATTGAAACATGAATAGCTTTAGCTGATTTATATTTTGACCTTGAAGTGTAGATCACTAGATGTGAGTATTATCTGCATTTTTGATTTGAAGTTTGGGTGATTCTTTATCATCTGCATTTTCAATGTGAAAAAATGTAGATGACCCGTGTTTGGCTTCCTTTGCAAATTTTTCTTACATATAGATTGGTTCACCAAAAGCTGATCCAATAACCTCTGAAGTGGATAGAATAACTAGAATAACAAATTTGGGGATTAGTATTGGACTATCAAAAAACAATTAACTTGGAAAGTAAAAAAGGAGAATAAATCTAGTGTTACCTGAAGCTGAGGAAGAGCAGATATAGATTCAACTCCCTCATTGCCTAGAGGCTCTAAGTCTTCGGGCTATATGTGAGAAAATTTACTTGTGTTGAGGAGGGAAGGGGATATTAATCTTCATCCAAATTATCGTTGATGTCACCACCAATGTTTAAAGTAACAATAACGCTAACATAGCGTTTTTTTTGTTAGCTTATGTAACAAATAACGTAATGCATAATGTAGATTATGCAATTTTCTATTTATTTAATTAAAAAAATATAAAACTATATTTAATAATTTTTATAAATAAGTAAATAAATCTAAAAAATCATATAAAATACTGTAAAATCAATATAAAGGTATAAAAAAATTATAAAATTTCATGACAAATATCACAATAATTTTTTAAGTCATAAACAATAAAATATTAGTTTTTCTTATAACATAAAGATAATCCCGTATGATCATCTGATCTAATCTACAGTAACAGATCATTCTTCTTCAGAATATAATTTACATCTTTCAGATCGATATCACCCCCCATCTCATCAAAACTATCATCAATTATTTTTTCTTTGTCCGAGGTAAATGCTACACAAGAGATATATAAATTAAAATATTATTAGATACTCAAATCATGAAAGTAGAGTATTTATTTAAGAATATTAAATTGTAAAAATTGGATAACTTACAAGTATTGACCTTTCATTTCTTTGTTGGAGTTTCAGTTTTATCTTAATTATCTCCCTTATTTACAATGGATGGAAGAATATTTTGATTGCTACTAATTGTAGAAGTTCTAAAAAACCATTCATTTTTGGAGCTGAATCATCATCAGTAGGCTCATCTAGCAATCCAAGATTTTTTGTGAGACAAGACTCTTCACTCTCAACTTGGTGTAGTCTCATCAATCAAAATTGGTTCCAAATTCATTCTCTTCCTCTGAATACTTTTTTCTCTAAGCTTAACATTGTACATGATGTACACGAGGGAAAGTAGGAATTTTTGTTCTAAGCGACATCTTTTTTATGAATGTACCTTTAACAAAGATGTAAATTATTATATGAGTATGATGATAAATAAAGTACTTAAAAAATAATATATTTATTTTTTAAATTCATACTTGCTCAAAAGTGTTCCAATTATGTTCACATCTAGAAACACTAGTTGTGAGAGAGAGGATTCAAATTGCAAACTTTTGGAGTATCAAAACTTCCTCTCCAAATCTTTCCCACCAGGCAGCTAAAATAGATATTTAATTTTTGTATTAAAAAATAAAAAATAACTAAATGATATATCTATAAATAGAACCTAAGAATGTAAATAATGAATCAAGATATACTAAAAATTCGAGCATTCATAGTCATTTGAGTAAGGGGAGATCTAAATTCTCCAAACTTCTGTTTATATTGATCCAGCTCCATATCAGCCTGTGCATAGTCATTGAGATCGGGGATCATTTGTTGCATGCATTCACGAAGACCTCTTCTAATTTCAGGATATCACTGTAAAAGTATCTAGGATTTAGAAAGTAAGCCGCTGCATGGAGAGGCCTATACAATATGCCTGTCCACCTCTTATCAATCAAATTCCAGTATGGTATGTACTTTCTCTTATTGTCTCCATAGTTATCGGTAATTTTCTCTTTATAACTATCCAGATACTCATATAGAAAAGGCATGGAAGATCTCACTTCGGAATTTACCTCTCGCAGCACATAGACAAGTGAAAGTGTGGTGCTAAAGAAGAAGAGAACTCGGCCCCAGAAACTTCTGCTAGTTAGCACTGCCCTTCTTACCTTCACTGCATTCGATTTTTTTGCACAAATACTCTTGGTGAAATCATCTGAAACAAATATTTTTCTCAATGGCTATCTTAATTTATAGAGTCTTTGTAGAGTCAAGAATGACGTAGCGAATCGAGTGATGGCCGGCCTTAGTAATTTCTTTCCCTTCGTGTATGCCCGTATCAAACTCAAAATCCAGCAATGATTATATATGAATTACATGAGCCTCTTTACTGTTTCAAAAGTCTCCTTATGAATCTTCATCTTGCCTATATCCTCCAGTATCAAATCAATACAATGAGCTACATAAGGAGTCCAGTAAAGATGTTTTTGTGAATCCATTAGTTTTGTGCCGCATTTACATAAGAAACGTGATTGTCCGTAATCACTTGGACAATATTATTCTCCCCAATCTTCTCAACTACTTTATCAAGATACTCCCATAAATAATATCTTGTTTTGAACTGAGCTGATACATATATGGACTTATAAAAGAAATTCCCCTCTAGTGAATTCACAAGAAAATTTATTAAACTTCTACTCTTCTTATCAATCCACCTATCTGACATCACTGTACAACTGTATTTCTTGCAAGCCGCCATGTGATTTTCCTTAATCTTGTCAATATCTCCAATCTCAGCCTTTAGAACCTGCGTCCCTTATCTCATATGGAGATGGTTATTTCAAGCCAAATCTGAAATTTTCAATTGCTTCTATCATCTCCTTCTAATTTGGATTATTCAAGATGTTGAATAAAAGTCTGTTTACATAGATACATTTTCCTATTTTTCTGACATAGTCCTTTCTTGCCTCCGTTTTTAAGGAGATTTCCAACATGAATTGGTGGGCTTCAAAATTAATAAATTTGTTCATTACTCTCAGAATTCGAGATTGAGTGTTACTACCGGTGGCGCTTGCAAGCTCTTGGCTTAATATTTCAACAACTGTTTCTCCCATTCTATTAATTTCACGGCTCAGTGATGTCTTTTTCTTTTTTTTCTAATTCAGTGTTCTTTAAAACATCTTTACATGCTTTTATACATCTGCTGGGACTCGCTCACACATTCTAACACCGTGTCTCGTACCGGCCAAATGATCTTTAAGTCGAATGAGCCTAATTGTTATATGATGTTTGTAATATTTGCAATAAAAATAATTACTTGATTCCCCTTCGTTATGGATTTTCCATTCTCTTACTGGATCCATTTTTGATGACATGATTCTTCAAGTTCAAATTATCAAATATCAATCGACTTTAAACACAAATAATAGTTAACTAAACATCTCTAATTTCTTTATGTATAAATATATAGTCCCTAAACAGTCACAAACATTTTTCTTTACCACATAAACAGTCACATTTGCAGTGGCATTAACAGTCAGTAATAAAAAAATTTCACCCAAGCTACTAAACAGTTCCTAAACAGTCCTTAAACAGTCCTTTTTTCTTTAAATTGTGGTATCAATGGTCAGTAAAAGAATTAAAATGGGAAAGAAATTACTAATCCAAGTAAGATCAATATTAATTCACCCAAGTTTAAACCTAAACAAGATCAGTATTAACCCAAGTAAGATCAGTATTAATTCACCCAATTAATTAGTAAAAAATTAAAATGGGGAAGAAATCAGTATTAACCAATAAATAAAATGGGGAAGAAGGATTACCTGTTGAACGGTTGAACCGGGGAAGAAGGTTGAACTGGTAAAAAAGTATCGAGGGAAGCGGCGGGGGGCTGCGACGACGTCGGAGGAGGGAAGAGTGGGAGAGAGTAGGAGAGAGAGACACACACAGAGAGAGAGAGAGAGAGAGAGAGAGAGAATTAGGATTGAGGGAGAGAGGGATTGGGGATATTAGGGAGAGCAGCGGCGAAGGGCGGCGACGAAGGGATGTGGCAATGGCAGCGGAGGAGGGAAGAGCGGGAGAGAATAGGAGAGAGAGGGAGAGAGGGAATTAGGGTTGAGAAAGAGAGAGATTAGGGATATTAGGAAGTGCGACGGCGAAGGGCTACGGCAATGGCGGCTGTGAGGGAGAGAGAAGGAGAGAGTAGGAGAGAGAGAGAGAGGGGGAGAGGGAGTTGGGGTTGATGGAGAGAGGGATTAGAGACATTAGGGAGAGCAGTGGCGAAGGGCTGCAGCGATGACGACAGAGGAGGGAAGAGCAGGAGAGAGCAAGAGACTGAATTAGGGATTAGGGAGAGAGGGGATCGGGAATTTTAGAGTTGATTAAAACAGCTTTCGGAGTCGATTAAAACGGGTTTCGGGTCACGAGTGTGGTTCGAAATTCGTTGGTAAATAAGTCACATTATAATGTATTATAACGTGTGTTATTTTCAAAATAACGTACACTCCGCTGCATTACGTTATTTAGTGCTGTTATGGACCGAAAATTCCTTGCTCCATTATGTAACGCGTTAGAACGCATGTAACGCGTTTTTTTAAACATTGGTTACCACCGCTTATGTCTGGAATGGTACCACTGATTACGAAATAGTCCAGGAGCTCCAAAGAATCAAATTTAGTTAGATAAGCATTGACTACTAAATTTTCTCTCCGTACGGCAAAAATAAGTAAATTAATAACCAAATAATTGAGCTATAACTATAACAAAAGATTTATATGCACGTATCAACGATGACTAGTCTAGTGTTAGGGCTTAATGGCGATACCCTCGTCGACAACATCAAGGGTGAAGGAGAACCGTCTCAGGTTGTCTCTTCTAGTGTTGCCCCGTGCTTATTAGTATTTGTCACAGTAGATTCAGGAGCGGGCTCTTCGAATGCCGTTGTAGGGACATTAGTTGTTATTGGTATCTTACTCAAGAGCTTGATAAGTTCCTGAAACCCCAACGACTTCAGGTGGTGTCCTTGTAACTTCCTCGACATATTGTGCTGATTGCGAGATGGCAATCAACACTGTCATTCCTTGTTGCACCTGTACCTCCTTAGGGAATACTGAGATGTAAGGAGCTTAATGGGGCTTCTTCTTGCATTGCTGTGACCCAATGGTGATGGACTAGCAGGGCTTGATCTTGGATTCATCCTTTGTGGGCACTTCCCTTGCGGCCTCTTCCCTTGTCCCTATGTCTTTAGAGCCTAAGACAGTAACCATTTCCAAGAACTTGTCCATACCTTTTTGCGAATCCTCCAAGTCGTTTTCTTCTTCGAGGACAATTCCTCAATGCTCATCAAATACTAGGTAGGTATGACTCCATGTAGCATCTCCTGTCCTAATGATAAATTAAGTGACCTAGATGAATGTTGATGAGCCAGAAGAAGCAACTTGATAGAAGAGCAGTGAAGTTGTTGGTCCTTCTTTGCGTCTTTAAAAACTCTATGTTGCAAATCGTAATAATGAATTGCTTGGAAGTAGTATTCAGACTTTGATAGAATATACTGACTGATCTCCATATTTCAAAGCCATAATGTAGATACGAGAGTAACAACTTCTTGAAGCGATTCCACCAAATGAAGAAAGTCTTATTGTCCTTATGGTAGAAGGTAACAATTTACTTCCTTAGATAATTTGTACAATATGAAGAGAAGAACTTCTTAAGAATTTTTTTTTCTTTTGCATCTCGTTCCATCATCCAATAGAGTTTGGCCTCAAGGAGTAAAACCACATTTTAGCTTTGTCTTCCAATAAGAGCTTCAATATTAATTGTTCTACATTAATATTATGCAAGTTGATGGTGACGTAGACTTCTTCAAACACTCGAAGATGTAAAGGAGGGCTTTTCTTGTCCATGCCATGGATTTTGGAAGTAGCTATGAGATTCCTGATTTGATCTCGAAATGCCAATATTGAGAGGGAATATGATGCAAGAGGGTTAGGTTGTCCTATCTGGTTGCAAGTAGTCACGAGATCATCTATTTCCTCTATGTTAGATGTGATCATCTGTAGCATTATGGGTTCCATACCTATTGTTGTTGCCATTTGGACCTATATTCTGATTATTATTGCTAGTGCTCATGTTGATGGTTAATAGATTTCCTAAAACGTAAAGTGGATATAAGCGTGACCAAACGAGTTTACCGTTGGACACTCTCTGCCAACTGGTCATGCAAAATCAAACCACTCAAATAAGTACCACTTAATCATAATATATACTAAAGTGTAAAACACGATAGTATACATAGTTGCTAGCAATAACGCCAAAGACTTGATGTGATCTAATTCATACACTTTTAAGTTCAGAAGATCGATAAGTAGTACTCAGGAGTCAACCCAAGATCGTTCTCACAAGGATGCTGTACCTAAAGCGAAAATGCTTCAAGAAAGAGTTATAATTGGTTTAAAACAAAAAGATTATGAGTGGTTTAAGACTGTAGAGAGAAATATTAGTATGAATAAGGGAACTCCACCTAAATCTTTTTTTTTCGTTGGTTAAATGCTAACTTTATCTTGACTAAATAGATCACATGAACAAATGTAGTCGGAAAATTATTCTTTGAAGTATACAATTCCAAAAAGCAATCATGCTATGAGTTTAATCCAAAAGTGCACACCTTTATAAATACTTGGACTTAAAACCAAGAATAATCTATTAATGATAAAAATAATTATTCAAAACCTAAATATGTATCATTTCTTGAATGCCAATGACATATCACAAGTTAGAAAATAACTATATCCTGAAAAGATAGACTATCAAAGAGCTAAGATCATTTTTTTGTATCAATCAATATAAATAAGAAAACTCAAATATGATCATAGATCAATAAAACTCTAAAAGTAAAATAGTTTGAACATCTAGGATATGTCTCATGATCCCTTGTTGAAAAGGAATTAGATGCCGAAGGCAATCAGGATCATCAAATTAAACGAAATTCTTTTATTATTCAAGTCGAAAATGATGGAAAAGCAAAAATATCAATTTTCTCAATAACAAAGAAGAAGAAAAACTATCTCTCTCTAAGGAGTTCAGATCTATCCATCTCTTTATATCCATCAAATACATTATACGAGAGGCATTTATAGACCCCTAAGTTGAGTTACTATCCCTTAATGTTTTGAGTACAAAGAAACTTAATATCATCTCAATCTAGAGTCTTAAGCAACTTTGACAGCCACTTGAACAGCCATGTGCAGCGACGTTCTGCAAAACAATGTTAATTATAGCCGCATCGACAACAGCTTTGCTAGAGCTTTGCAGGTGATGAAACCTAAATCGTGCACTCTCAAGCACATGAGATCGATAACTAGAACTCAGAAAGTAATCCAAAATCATTCTCTCAAGTATACAATACCATGTGCTGTGTCTAACACTAGTGTTATATAGGTTACGAAAAAGAAAATAAAAATATGTACAAGTTTGGTTTAATTGAATAGAAAATAAAAATAAACTAGAAAATAGGCTAGAGTGTTATACTAGCTCAGATGAGTTAATACCCCCAAGATTGAATTATTTGATGAGCTATTATATTATTATCTTAGATATATTTATATTATCTGGTCTTGTACAACCAGAAAATATAACATTTAAAGTACAAGATTAAAAAAGTTATAATATTGAAGATTAGCTAATTCCCTCAAATAATTCTTATATGAATTTTCAAGATAATTCTAAACATGTTCCATGAAAAATAAAATAACTATTCAAAGTCTAAGCATACACCAAGCATGAAGAGTCAATAACATATTAAAAATTAAGTATTTCTAATTATACCGTCAAAATGTAAACTGTCAGAGTCTCAAAATTATATTTAACGACAAATAAGATAAATATTAAGCCAAAGATCAATATTATATAAAACAATTAAGCTTAACAGTAATAAAACTCATACTAGATCATCATCAAGGGTATGTTACCTCATTCGAACTCAATATAAAATTTAAACATGCATACTCTTCATAGCATCGAAAAATAAGAATATAATCTTTTATTAAATAACTATGAGAGAGTATTAAAACTCAAAATCTCTCAAAACTCTCTAAAACCTTGACAAAAGTCTCTCTATATCGCATATTTCCCGTTTTCTTTTTCTGAAATACAATGGATATTTATAACCCCATAGGATTTAATCACCTAAAACAAGAGTTCTATCTACTTGAAAATTCTTTTTGCCTTAAAAAACCACGTATTCATGTATCTAATTGATGAGTTGTATGACAACAACTTTGATAGCTGCATCGATAGCTCTTCTCAGGTAGGATTTATAGTGCCGAGAATTAAAGAGCTGTCGATAGTTCTGCCATAGAACTGCTGACAACACCCATACAACTTTGCTGCTAAACCTGTTAAGCATGTATATATGCTTTTCGTTCAATTTTCTTGTACTTAAAACCCTACAAATATATTAAAAAAACACTAGAAAAATATTCAAGTGGAGAATTAGGGTAATATGCATAACAATTTATTAATTTTTCATTTTAATCATCAAAATCAGATTATGAGTGCAAAAAATAGATGCAAAATATAATACTTTGCACTCATACTCATACTTCCAATTTAATTTTTGCTGGTCTCTTAGAAAACTAAAGCAAATAAAAAAAAACCCTAATTAAAAAATCAAAATCCTAACTAAAAGAAAAGAAAAGAAAGTCTTAACTCAATTTCGTAAGAATTATGATTATACTTAGCATGTACAACAAGCTTTTAAACTGCTAAGTTATCATAATAGACGAATATTGTCTCACGAAAGTTTACATCGATATTATCTACAAATATCATAAAATGTAAGTTTAAGGAAAGAAATATAAATGAAAAATAAGGATAAGTATAAAATAAAGAAATCTAGAAAAACTAAAAAGAAAATAAAAAAATATTTTTCTATTATTTTCTTTCTATATTAAGCTCAATTATGATAAGTACATAGATACACTAAGCTTTCAATTTTAAAGTTTTGCCCTTAATCTAGTTTTCTTAGTATTTTATCATGATTACTTAGATCTTATCGTGGATATACATAACTTTCAATTATCCGCTCATATGCTCCCTTATGATTGTGTAAATGAATCAATTTAGTTTCAAACTCTAGGCAAACTTGTAGGAATCCTTTTTATCTGTCCTTTTTTTGTATCTTTTTTAATTTATTTATAGACTCACTGTTCATGTGAACATCTATGCTCTCTTAGGCACAAATTCCCAAATATTAAGCTTATGTTTGTGATAAAAGTCCATAAGTATCGTTCATGTGTATACATATGCTTCATGAGGCACATACATACTTACCTCATTTTAATATTTATTTTTATATAAAGATCCCTGCCTTAACTAGGCTCACCTCTAATTTATATTATTATGATAGTTTTTCCATATAGTTCTCCTATTGTTACTTTCATGACTCATCATGTTAGTACTTAGAATGCATATTTGTTTTTGATTTTACGCATCTGAGTATTTATTATTTGATTTAACTTGTTAACTAAACAATAACTAAAAAATATTATCATATGGGTGTCAATCTCAAGATATCAACCTATAAATGTCCAATGAAAAATGCTTCATATTACTTGTTCATCAAGAAAAGATTTTTTTGAATTTTTATGAATTTTTTTAATATATATATATATATATATATATATATATATATATATATATATAGCTGCCAGCTTAGGAAAAGTTGTGTGAGCTAGCGGCAAAACTATAACGATTCAATGATTTTTCTTCAATTTTTTTAATAATTACTATTTATACCTCCTTAACTTCTTTCAAATTAAATTTATAAATTTCATTTGCATCTTCACTATCTCTCTTGTTGATTGGGAAGCAAATTGGCTTTGGAAATCTAATGTTTGTACATGATCCGATCTTGCATTCTTGCTCCTCTTAACTGTAGTATAAGTTAGGGGTTCCATGCGGCAAGTGTAGGTGTTAGTTGGCAACAAATTAACCCATGATTCAGGTAGCTTTGCACGATCAAGGACGACAGAGCTAGTACTAGTTTCAATTCTCTTGGATGTTGTACACACTCTCTGGTCTGCACCGTGTACTAGAGTACGAGGGTGTACATAATATCGAAGACACCGAATGGGCACCTCCACAAGATCAAGTTGAGTATCACCACATCCTTTTAATATAGCTCGATTTTGGTAGATGACAGCATGATGTTATATTAGAAGAAAAGAAAGACTAACACCATCTCTTTCTTTAACAAACCAAATCTCATATATCTGTTGTTGAATGCATAATCATTGAGGTTGGACCAACTCTCTCGGAACATTGGGGATTGGGCATTTCATTCATCATATAGGAGAATGAGAGTTCCTTGTAAAAAAAACAACAGAAATAGAAGAAGATTTTTTTTTTAGAAGAGGGCTTTTTCTCCTTCCTCTTGATTATTTCATCTATATATAGGGAGTACAAAACTCACGCCTCTAAGCGGATCACTAATTCAAATAACAAACTGAACTAATCTTCTTATCTTGACTAATTCAAAACAAACTGAACTAATCTTCTTATCTAACAAACTGAACTAATCTTCTTATCTTGACTAATTTAAAAACAAAATGAACTAATCTTCTTATCTAAAAACGCTGAGACAATGCAACAAGATTATCCAACAATCACTCCCTAATCTTGTTGCACTTTCTTGACTTCAATCAACCCAATCTTCTTGCGCATCTTCAGGAACTTGATGCGCCCGAGAGGCTTCGTTAGGATATCGGCAAGTTGATCATCCGAGCTAATGTACTCAACCGCAATCTTCCCTCCTTCAACACACTCCCTAATGAAATGATAGCGGGTATCGATTTGCTTGCTTCGATCATGGAAAACAGGGTTCTTGCACAAGGATATAGCTGATTTGTTGTCCACTCTGAGTGTGACGCTGCTGGGCTCCTTCTTTGTTAAATCACCGAATAGGCGCCCTAGCCAAATTCCTTGGCATGCCGCCGTTGTGGCAGCAATGTACTCCGCCTCGCAGGACGACAGTGCCACCACCTTCTGCTTCTCAGATTGCCAGCTGATAAGGCTCTTTCCGAGCAGATACAGCACACCCATTGTGCTTTTGCAGTCATCTACATCTCCTGCCATGTCGCTGTCGCTATACCCGATTAAGTGTGGCCCTTCTTCTCTCCTCCTTTCATAGTAGCAGCCCATATTGTGAGTACCACAGATGTACCACAGAATATGTTTCACGGCTGCTAGGTGCGGTTGGAGCCTCCATAAAAAGACTTACGTACCCTACCGAGTAGGCAATGTCCGGTCGCGTATGCACTAGGTATCTCAGGCTCCCCACGACACTTCTATAGAACGTGGCATCAGTAGGAGGACTGGTGCTCTCCTTGCTCAACTTGAGCCTTGCTTCCATGGGAACTTGGCACGGTTGCAGCCGTCCATGCCACACTTCTCCAGAATCTTTAGTGCATAGGCCGACTGGTTCAGAGTGATACCATCGCCGGTCTGTTGCACCTCTATGCCCAGATAGTAGCTCAACAAACCTAGGTCGCTCATGCTGAACAATTTCTTCATCTCCTCCTTGAACTTGCTGATTTCTTGCGGATGTGGTCCTGTGATAATAAGATCATAAACGTACACACCCACAAGCAAACTTGATGAGCCAATACCTCTTTTGTACACAGCATGCTCCGATGGACACCTCTCAAACCTGAGTGACATAAGACTGCTGTCAAACTTCGAGTTCCATGCTCTAGGCGCTTGGCGCAGGCCATAGAGCGCTTTCTTGAGCTTCAACACCTTTTGTTCATTGTCCTCGTCCAAGAAATCGGGCAGCTGGGTTACGTAGACCTCCTCTTCAAGATCACCGTTGAGAAATGCCGATTTGACATCCATGTGATGTACTTCCCAACTTTCTTGTGCTGCCAATGCTATGAGCAGCCGCACCGTTTCGAGACGAGCAACCGGAGCAAACACTTCCTCAAAATCCATGCCCTGCCGTTGCACGTACCCTTTGGTGACGAGCCGTGCCTTGTGCTTCACCACAGCACCATGCGAGTCCTTCTTGATCTTGTAGACCCATTTCAGGCCTATGGGTCGACACCCGCTCGGCAGATCGGTGAGATGCCAAGTCTCATTTTCCTCGATGGATTTTATCTCCTCTTGCATCGCCTGCCGCCAGCACTTGTGCTTTGCGGCTTCTACAAAATTCCCAGGTTCTTCGGCCGGCATGAGACACAGCCCGCTGTACTCGTGCTCATCCTCGGATGTGTTCCGGTAGATGTTCGTCAATGTGCGGTACCGCGGCACTGCACCGTCTGAGGTGGGCGAAGCATTGCTTGGCGGGGTTGCAAATTCCACGCCACCGGGTGCAGCTGGGGTTGCCATCGGTGTGGGCACGCTTGGAGAAAACGTCAGCGGCCCGTTGTGCGGTGTGCGACTCGGCGAAGCAGGTACCGACACTTCGCCGCTCCCATGTGCCGGCATGTCGTCACGACCATCATCTGTGACAGAACGGAAAGTATACTCTACGGTGAATATTTCACTAGGAGCAGTCCTCTCCTCGTCACCCCCTGACGCACCCCACTCCCATTTCTCCTCCTCATCGAACACGACGTCCCGGGTCACATGTACCCTTCTGCCGACCGGATCATACATTCGATAGGCTTTGGAGCCGGACTCGTAGCCAATGAGCACCATGGGCGTGCTTCTGTCGTCCAGCTTCTTTACAATTGGCTTCACCACCTTCACGTGTCCAACACACCCAAATGTACAAAAGTAGTGTACGTTCAGACTTCTCCCGTACCACGCCTCGTAAGGCGTCTTGCCGTCGACGCTGCGGGTTGGCGCGCGGTTGAGAATATGTACTGCAGTTGTGACAGCCTCACCCCAAAACCTTCCTGGCATCCCCTTGGACTTGAGCAGGCTCCTGGCCATTGCGACCACCGTCTGGTTTCGCCGCTCAACGACGCCATTCTGCTGTGGCGAGTATGGCGTTGTGAGGAAGCACTTGATGCCACGGTCTGCGCAGTAATTGCCGAACTCCGCGGACGTGAACTCGCCGCCGTGATCGGTGCGGAGGGCCCTCAGCTTGCGGCCAACTTCCAGCTCAACTCCCGCCTAGAACTACTTGATGGCTGCCGCTGCCTTGTCCTTGGACTCCAAGAGTGTCAGCCACATGTAGCGGCTGAGATCATCCATCAAGTGCAGGAAATACTTCTTGCCTCCTGGTGTGGCCGGCGTGATAGGCCCGCACAAGTCGCCGTGTACCAGGTCCAACACGTTCTCCGCGCGATAGTTCGCCTCCTACAGGAATGGGGTCCGCCGTTGCTTGCCCACAAGGCAGCCGTCACAGATTTGGTCCACCTGATCAAGCTGTGGCAGTCCACGAACCATGCCATGTTGCGCCAGCCTACGGAGGGTCTGAAAATTCAGGTGTCCGTAGCGCACGTGCCACCGCCACACATCTTCACTGCACCTTGCCGCCAAGCACACAGGCTGTGATAAATCAAGGTTAAGCACATGCAAGCGGTTCTTGGTCCTTTTTATCTTGGCAAGCAGCTGCCGTTGCCGGTCGCGGATCCACAGCATACCATCTTCGATGAGCGTCTGGTAGCCGTATTCGTCGAGCTGCCCAAGACTCACTATGTTGCTGCGGAGCCTTGGGATGCAGTAGACGTCCGTCAGCGCACGGTGCTCGCCGTTGTGACAAGTGAAAAGCACCGTTCCGCATCCACAAATGTCGATGACGGAGCCGTCTCCAAACTTCACCGAGCCCTTTATGTTGGAGTCTATCTCGGCAAAGCTCACCTTGCACCCGGACATGTGGTTGCTAGCCCCGATGTCCAAGTACCAGATGTCGTCGTGGTACTCTTTCTCCCGGCTAAGGTGCACTCGCGCGTGAACCTCGTTGAGCATGATGTCAACGGTCGGGGTTTCCGTGAGCGCGTAGACCTGCGTCATCAGCAACGTGGGCTCATCGTCCTGAGCCTGCGTAAGATTCACCTGCTCCTTGCGCTCTTGCCGCAGCTTGCGGCACTCTCTTGCGTAGTGCCCGAAAATGCCGCAATTGAAGCACTTGACCTTCATCCGGTCGAACTTCTTCTTCTCCTCACCTTGCTCTTCATTACGGTTCTCCTCTCCAGGCCTAGTGCCGCGGCCGCGTCCAGAACCGCGCCCCTGGCCGCGCCCCTGGTCGCGCCCGGCTCCTTTGCCGTGCCCCTTTGACGCGTTCGATGATGAACCCTCACCGGACTGCTTCCAGCGAGCCTTCCACTCCGCCTTCGTGAGTAGAAGATGTTCATCGTCCTTGCCATCGGCACCACGAATCCTTTCCTCGAAAGTCTTGAGGTGACCAATCGCCTCCTCCAATGTCATCGTCGTCAGATCGGCAAACTGCTCGATCGACGTGACAATGGGTAAGAATTTGTTGGGGACGGTGACCAAGAACTTCCTGACGGCGGTGCTTTCTTCGATCTTGCCGCCGAGGCCGGCGGACTTGCTGACTATGGCTGTCAGCCTCCCGGCGCAGTCATCTATCGTCTCCGCTTCTTTCATGCAGAGAGTTTCTTCGCCTGCTTCACTCGATCAGCACCCACGTACTTTGTCTTGAGCGTCTCCCAAGCCTCCTTTGCCGTCTCCTTCTCCGCTATGAGAAGAAGGTTTTCCTCGGGGATAGCTTCATAGATGGCGGCGACTGCCATCTTGTCCTTCCTTGTCTCCACGTCGGTCCCGGGCTGGATGGCGTCCCACACACCTTTTGCTTGTAGGTACACGCGCATCTTGATAGCCCAGTTTGCGTAGTTCGTATTCGTCAGTATCAGGTAGTGGAGGGAGACGCCGGTGCTTTCCTTTGCCAGCGCACCCGAGGCAGCCCCGTCATTTCCGCTGGTGATGATGCTTCGCGGCATGATCTTTGGCATACAGAACGAGCTCTAATTTCCCCTTCTTTTGCAACAGCAGCCGCCCTCTTTCTTCCTTTGCTTCTCTCTTGCTTCCACCGAACCAAAAGGAGCAACTCAATTATTTTCTTGGCAAAATAATTTCAGCCCCTGGGATCTTTGTGCTGCCGCACCAAGCAAAGAAAGCTTCAAGACTTCCGCGGCTCTCTTTTTTTTCTTCAATCGGCTCACCCAACCTTGCTCTGATACTCAAATGTAGAAAAAACAACAGAAATAGAAGAAGATTTTTTTTTTTAGAAGAGTGCTTTTTCTCCTTCATCTTGATTATTTCATCTATATATAGGGAGTACAAAACTCACGCCTCTAAGCGGATCACTAATTCAAATAACAAACTAAACTAATCTTCTTATCTTGACTAATTAAAAACAAACTGAACTAATCTTTTTATTTAACAAACTGAAGTAATCTTCTTATCTTGACTAATTCAAAAACAAACTGAACTAATATTCTTATCTAAAAACGCTGAGACAATGTAACAAGATTATCCAACATTCCTCCTCGGGTATGTCCTGGATTGGAATGGCCCTCAATATATCTTGTCTTGTAAATGTAACCATTTTCCCTCGTATCTGAGGGAATGTTGGTTGATTACCTATTGGTGGCTCCAAATGAGAATAGAATTTTCGGGCGGCTTCGTTGTTTACTAGTTGGTATTTATGCAACGTGTATGTCACCAACCCTACTTCTTGAATCAGAAATCAGAAAGAGAAGTTTTCATGGATCTTCTAGTAATTAATCTACTTCTCATTTGGGCCAAAGGTTGAATTGTTGGAACAATTCATAGAGTTTCAGTTCATCGGCCCTGGTATTCCTCTTTGTGCTCCCCTCTGGGGAGAAGTTAAACTGGTGGCATCAACCCTTGTCCTCTTCGATGTGGCTTTTTATTGACCCATCTTCAAAATAAAAAAAATGCAATTTATTTTTTTAGCAAAAATATGTTTATTTCCCATTTAATTATTTACTAAAATAAGTTTCTGGATGATAATTAGTACAAAAACACCATACAAATTATTTGTACCTACTTCAATTAATTTTTCTTTTTAGCATAAAATTGTTATATGGGCTATTAGTGGTCCACCCATGAATTTTGACAACCAAAGTTATGATTTTTACTCAATTTTGACTAGGAAAATATAATTTCTTACAAATATTAGATTAGAATTCATCCGTAAATTTACAGAAATTAACTAAATAAGTCTTACACCACAAATAATGAATTTTTCATAGTCAATCTTCTCTAATTAACTCACAAAATTTGTAGATATAAGTTTTTGTACTAAAAATCTACTTTTTACAAAAACTAACCCAACAGGTTGAAAAAAAGAAGCACTTACTTGCTTTGAAAGAGTTAAAAATTTAAAAGGAATTTTTCGGGCATTAATTTTGGCTGTCGATGAGATTAGTGCTCTTTTATGGTTGCTGTAAATTTAGGTTTTTGGCTGGGAGAAAAAATATTTGGGTCCTTTAAAAAGAGGGGCTGCTATTAACGGCTGTGACAGCTATTTCGACAGCAACTTCGACAACAGCCCTCATGTTAATTATTTTTTTGACTGTTAAGGGGATATCAACAGCGGTTTTGATAGCTCTTCTCTGTTTAGACATGACTGTAAAAGCTCATTTTATTATTATTATTATTATTATTATTATTATTATTATTATTATTATTTGAAAGTTTAACTAAACTATAGTTAGTACGTGAACTAAAATTAAGTTAGTAAATTAATCTTAAAACTATTGTTTTTCTCCTAACTACATGACATAAGTAATCGAAACTAACTATAGAAAATCATAGAAATTTTGAAAAATTTTGGAGAAAAATAATTAAGAAAAATTTGAAAATTTGAAATTTCATGTGCATGAATAAACAAGATAATTCATAAATACTCCCTCCAGTTTAAAATACATGTTGTCCTCAACAGCTTAATAAATCCATGAAACATGTAAAAACAAGTTAGAATTTAAAGGAAAGTAAAGAAAATACCTGAATTCTCGGTTCATGATGTATCACAACTACAAAATGAAAGCTTTTAGCACAATAATTACATAGTTTAGATAAGTGTCATCATTTTGCAATTAAGAGAATGGTGGAGGATCTACTAAATACATGACCAGTTATCAAATTCTCGATTTCAATTGAACCATGAGGATAGAAGGTTTTTATAATGAACAGTCTAGTCTATCATAAATGCAATTTTCTAGGGAATAAATATAGTCGTAAATAGCATAATAGCACTTCATTGGAAAACTTAAACACATAATGCAAAATATGTTGATTGTGCAATTTTTGCATCTTTTCTTTAAAAGTGCATGTATTTTCATATGCATCACGTCTCAATTCATATAATTCATTGAGTTGATGTTTTAGTAAAGAGCCCATTGAATTTAATCCAAATTAATAGTTTTAAGTGTGTTATATACTTATGTTCAATTTCTGTTGGGAAATGACATGCTTTGTTATAGACTAATCTATATGAAGACATGCCTAAGAGCATTTTAGATGTTGTATGATAATCCCATAAAGCATTAATGAGTCAGAATGACCAGTCTTTGCGAGATGGATTCACTATTTTCTTTATAATTTATTTGAATTCCTGTTGGCAAGCTCTGCTTGTCCATTTGATTATGGATGATATAGTGTTGAGATTTTATGTGTGATGTGATACTTATTCATTACGTTCTCAAGAGCTTGATTATAGAAATGAGAATCCCATCACTTATAATGGTTCTGGGAATGCCAATTCTGGACAATATATTCTCTTTAAGAAACTTGATTACGGTTTGTTGATTGTTATTCCTACATGGTATTGTTTCCACCCATTTAAAGACATAATCAACGGCTACGAGGATATACAGGTGTCCATTAGAAGCAGGGAATGGACCGATGAAGTCGATACCCTAATAATCGAATATTTCAATTGTGAGAATCAATGTCAAGGGTATGCCATTGCTCCATGTTAGTGCTCCCATTTTTTTACATGCTTTGCAATATTTACAATATTTGTACATGTTTCTAAACATGATGGGCCAGTAAAATCCAAATTGGAGTATTTTGATGAAAAGTACTCACTACAAGCTTCTATATGACAGAAAGTTATAACAGTTTGAATCCCTTCATCAGGCACACACTAGCTAATAGTTTGATCTGAACAATATTTGAATAGGTAGGGTTCAATGTAAAAGAATCAACATACCTCATATAAGAATCTGCGCGTACCTTAAGAACTCCATCATTGTGGCATCTCACCTACAACCAAAAAATTTACTATATCAGTGAACCAAGGAGTAGTTTTAATAGAAAATAACTGCTCATCAATGAACGAGTCCCTAATATGTAGCTCGACATCATAAAAAATTAGGTGAGAAAGATGGTCAGCGATCACATTCTCGACTCCCTTTGTTTCTCGAATTTTGAGATTAAATTCTTAAAACAGTAGTATCCATTGGATAAGTTGTGATTTGGCATCTTTTTTGCTAACAAATGATTGAGCACCGAATAATCTGTAAAAACAACATGTGAGCCTAAAATATACGAATAGAATTTTTCAAGGATAAAAGCTACAGCTAGAAACTGCTTTTCCATTATTGTGTAGTTAGTCTATGCTTCGTTGAGAGTCTTGCTAGTATAGTGTATAGATGGGTGTCATATATTATATTTTTTCTCCCATATTTTATCTATTTTTGTATATAAATAATTGCTATTCGCGTATACTTAGTATGTTTTTATAAGTAACAAAGGTTTTGCAAGAAAAAAAAAAAGAAGATGCAAATTTATCAAGAATATGAGCAAAAAAAGTTAATTAAGGCGAAAATAGAAACTCAAGTGCAGCAGTAGAAATTTCAAGAGAATATTTAGCAAAGATAAAACTTAAACTGGAAAATTTCATGTCGGGACAATTTGTAGATCTCAGAATTATCTTCGAAACAAATCCAAGAACAGATCAATCTGAGTTCATATGCAAACGTTATGGCTATTTTACTGAAGTGCTACAGAGTGAAAAATCTGATCCAACGGGTTACAGGTGTGTTGAACTTTGGACCCAAAAATTAGTATTTTTATGCCATCTAATCCAGAGGTACTTCTCTTTTTCCTTAGTTAATTTATTTTAATTGCTTTCTAGTATAGATTTATTTGCTTTCTATATTAGATTTAATTGTTTTTATGAATATAAATTTAATTTTGTTTATTAGAATTATGAGTAGCTAATTTAGTTTAGCTCTAGGATGTAAATGAAACTAGAATCCACCATGTAATTACTCTCTAGTATTTTTCTTCTTAAATAAAATAATAAAGATATGATATTTTTCATGAAAAGATTAAAATACAAGAACTCGTAGATTAATACTTTAATATGTTATACTTGCGTTAAATTTCTTGATAGCCTATACTTAGCTAGGGTTTGGAGTTGTTGGTTTTCATCTTTATAGTAGATTTATTAAATGATTTAGTTTATTTTTATGAAAATTAGTATTTTTGATGAGTTATACTTGCACACCACTTGATAGCTCATGCTTAGGACACTTTAAATAAAATTAAACTAAAAGATTACCTTTTTATGAAAGAAGAAGATATTAGAAGTAAATACATGGTTGGAAACTAGTGGATTCTAGATTCTAGGCTAATTAGAACAACCAAACTTCAACCTAGAAACTCTTAGTTAATCCAGTAGAATTAAAGAAATAGTAAGAATTACAAAACACCTGAGATCTCTGTGGGACGACCTGTACAGCACTACACCAATACTGTGCACTTGCAGTTAATATCACATCAAGTTTTTGGCGCCGTTGCCGGGGTTCGACGGTGTTTTTCTTGCTTTTTCTAAAGTTTTACAGGTTAACAGTGTGTGTTGAGTGTGTAGGGATAGAAATTGCAGATATAAGAAGACAAAAAGGATCAGAAGAGCCTCTGAATTAAGAAGCAGAAACTAGAGAGTCAAACTCTCTGGTTTAGCCACTAATTGGTAGCAAGTAAAGGTAATTCTGAACCCAAATTTCTTCCTGTTCTGTGATTTAGTTCCCTGGTTTTGTAAAAAAAAATTCAAAAAAAAACAATCAATTTTTTTTTTCTTTTCCATCTCTCTCCCTCTCCACCTTTTTCAAATAATTAAAAAAAATTAAAAAAATATTTCAAAATCAAACTGATTGCTATCATTGTCGTGATCCATATTATAATTATTATCAGTATCCATGAATAGGAAGTTCGCTAGGATTAGGTCATAATCAAATTCACAACACATATAATGAACCTACCAGCGCTTCTTATACACAAAATTACAATTATGAATGGATGAATAATTCTAATTTTGCATATATCAAGAGCCATACCAAGAAAGTCCTCCATCTGATCCTTTCTTTATGGGCTATTCATCTTCATGTTCTACATTCAATCATGGACAAGATATTCAATTGAACATGTTAGATGAAAGATTAAAAAGATTAGAAGCAAGTTATGCATGTTATGAGAATATACCTTCAACTACTTCATATCTGTCATCAAATATGTATATAGATCATCATATCCACCATCAAATTTCACTCATGATCTCGAGATACAATAATTTAAAGAAAATAAAGAAAATTACAATCATGAGTCTAAGGAACGAAGACGTGGAATAGAGCATGGGATAGAAACTTTGCAACAATCATCATCTCAAACTGCAGTTTGTATAGAAGATCTTCTCAAAGCAATTTCTCAAACTAAACTTTTTGTAGATCAACCATCTAATAGTTCGAACATATCTGACTCCAACGAGCAACCACTTCAGTCATCTTTTGAAGTAGATATGATTCAAAATAAATTAAATAATTTTTTGCATGATGAATCTATAAATCAATATTGTGATAAACCTATTTTAGACCATTGTGACAATAATTATGAAGAAACCGGTGATAAAGAAAAAAATTTGCATGGTGATTTGTCTCATGATGAGCTTGCTAGTGACATATTATCTTTTGATTTTTTCGATAAAAATTGTAAAGAAAATTGTGAAGAAAATATTTTATCCCTTCATAATAATTTGACTAACGATAAGTCCACTAGAATGGCATTTTCTTTTGAGAATTTTGATGACAGGTTTGAAGAAAATTTGCATGATGAGCCCAGAACATTAGAAGAATGGAAAGAACCTCAAAAAGAAGAGGTCATAGTACCCGATAATTTGAAAGAGCCCTCCAAAATCGAGCTCATGATTCCACAGCACCAAAGTGAGTATATTATTTCACAAGTTGATAAAACAAAAATACTTACTAATATGAAAGATACTCATGGATGAAATATGAACGATGGTAAATGTACGCTTTCTAACCTCAAAATTTTACTATTGAATAAAAGAAAGAAAGATAGAAATAAATTAAGAAAAATCAAAAATAAAATGTAGTGAGTAAATGCAAACTGACAAAAAGGCTAAGTTCATCCATGTCAAAACGTAAAACGACACATTATGAGAGTGGAAAGCGATCAAGAGGTCGTAACCGTTTGAATTTTCTAATTAGTGTATAATATTTGCGTAATAATTTTTTTTATTTTACCACCATTGGTTTGTGCATGAGGGCATACATGAGTCTAGGGTGGGGGAGTGGATTAGGATATTTTTTTCATATTTTTCTAGGATTTTTAGTTTTTTTTTAAGAATCTTTATTTTATTTTTAGATTTTTGGGTTTCTTTATTTTACACTTTGGATAGTTTTTAGGGTAACTAACTAAAAAAAACTAAAAAAAATTTTGAAATTTTTTTTATATGTTTTCATCAATAGATAAAACTAATTACAGATAAAGGAACAAATTTAGATTTGAAATTGGATAGGATAGTAAATTAGATAGTACACTTTGAATTTTATGAAAATGATTAAAATTCAAAAAATAAATACTGCCAATAGTAGTTTTGAGGCAAGTATACATCTATTTTCACTTTACAATAGTTTATTAGGTTAAGGATAAAAATGATAACGATTGAGTAAGTTCTCTTTCTCTAAACAAAAAAAAAAAAAAAAAAAAAAAGGAAAAAAAAGTAGGAATACAATAATGGGGTGAGCCTGGTATTAAGGCAATAGTCTCGAGAGTGATAAAATAATAGGGTGCGCTTGGTATTAAGGCAATGTCTCAAGAGTGAAAAAAAAAGTATGATCTGAGTAATCGGGTATTTTGCACCTAAGTAAGCGTAAATATTCTAAAAAAAAGAAAAAAAAAAGAAAAGAGTATGAACCGAGTAATCGGATATGTTGCGCCTAAGAAAGCGTGAATATTCACATGAAAGGTGAAATATTCTTCAAAAAAAGAAAAAAAAAGAAAAAAAAAGAAAAAAAATTGTTATGAGAGAGGAGATGAATCATGAGTTAGAGTTGGAGTCCAAAACCGAAATAAACTATTACACGTGCACGTAGATGTATAGGAGCCAATGGATTATCTGTTAGTGGGTATTGAAAGAATGGATTTAAATTTTTGATTAAAATGATGAGTGTATTTGATATGACACTCGATTTGAAAATTGATAATCTAAATGCGTTCTTGAGTTTGTTTATTAGTGAGATTAATTGATGAAAATATTATAAAAAAAGATTTTTCTTTTCTTTTGTTTAAAATTTTTATTTTTCTTGATTTTCAGTTATCCTTAATTTTCTTTTCTTTATTCCTTAACCTATTTTTTTTATGAATTTTGTGGGTATATTCACTGCAAACCCTCACGAGACAACACTCGTCTACTAGGGTAACCTAGGGGTTTAAAAGTTTGTTGCACATGCTAAGTCAATCACGATTCCGGCAAAAGTGAGTTAGGATTTTTCTTTTTCTTTTTAGGTTTTTCTCGAGGACTAGCAAAAAATAGGTGTGGGGTGTAATGAGTTAAATATATTGTATTTTTTCTCCCATATTTTAGTTATTTTTGTATATAAATAATTGCTATTCGGGTATACTTAGTATGTTTTTATAGGTAACAAAGGTTTCGCAAGGAAAAGAAGAAGATGATGAAAATTTATCAAGAATATGAGCATAAAAAGTATTAAGGCGAAAACATAAACTCAAGTGCAGCAGTAGAAATTTCAAGAGAATATTCAGCCAAGATAAAACTTAAACTGGAAAATTTTATGTAGGGACAATATGTAGAGCTCTGAATTATCTTCGAAACGAGTCTAAGAACAGATCAATCTGAGTTCATATGCAAACGTTATGACTATTTTACTGAAGCGCTATAGAGTGGAAAATCTGATCCAACGGGTTACGAGTGTATTGAACTTAATTTCGGATTTTGGACCCGAAAATTATTATTTTATGCCATCTAATCTCAATCATTGGTTTCTAATACCTATGAATTGAATTAAAATTATATATCTTGAGATTAGTTTTTATTGGATTAGGATCATATCTTTTGTATTGAGTTTGAGTAGAAGTAGGATTATATTTGGATTATAAATACCCCATGAATTCTTGTAAATTAGGGAGAGCTTTTTAGATATAATTTTAGATATACTTTTAATTAATAAAATTAGGGTTTTGCTGAAGGGTGACGGCCACAATATCGGACTCTAGAGATAATTCTCTTTTTCCTTAGTTAATTTATTTTAATTGCTTTCTAGTATAGATTTATTTGTTTTCTAGATTAGATTTTATTGTTATTATGAATATAAATTTAATTTTGCTTACTAGATCATGAGTAGCTAATTTAGTTTAGCTCTAGGATGTAGATAAAACTAGAATCCACCATGTAATTGCTCTCTAGTTTTTTCTTATTAAATAAAATAATAAAGAAATGATTTTTCCATGAAAAGATTAAAATACAAGAAGTCGTAGATTAATACTTTGATATGTTATACTTGAGTTAAATTTATTGATAGCATACTTAGTTAGGGTTTAGAGTTATTGGTTTTCATCTTTATCGTAGATTTATCTAATGATTTAGTTTATTTTTATGAAAAGTAGTATTTTTGATGAGTTATACTTGCACACCTCTTGATAGCTCATGCTTAGTACACTTTAAATAAAGATTAAACTAAAAGATTACCTTTTTATAAAAGAAGAAGATAATAGGAGTAAATACATGGTTGGAAACTAGTGGATTCTAGATTCTAGGCTAATTAGAGCAACCAAACTTCAACCTAGAAACTCTTAGTTAATCCAGTAGAATTAAAGAAATAGTAAGAATCACAAAACACCTGAGACCTCTATGGGACGACCTGTACAGCGCTACACCGACACTGTGCGCTTGCAGTAAATATCATATCATGCACCATGTGGGGCTTCTTGGTTTTTTTGTTCCCCAATACTGCCCCATTAGTATAATCACTAGCATCACATATAATCTCGAATGGTGGTATCCAATCAGGAAGTTGCATTGTTGGTGTTATAATGAGCATTTATTTGAATGTATCGAATGCCATTTAGCATGCCTATGGCCATTTCAACTGTACATATTGAGAAAGAGGCCTAGCAATGTTATTAAAATGTCTTATAGACCTTCTATAGAAACATGTGTGCTCTAAGAATGAACGTTTACAGTCTTGGGTGTCAATATTTTGGAAATAAATTTAGCTTTTGCCTTATCTAGTTCCATCCCTTTAGATGAAATTTCCAAGCACAATACCCTTTTCAATCATAAAGTGGTATTTTTCTCAATCCAGGAGCAAGTTCTTTTGTTGATAATGTTCAAGTACAACTCCTAAATGAGTCAAGAAAGATTTGATTCCCAAATACAGAGAAGTCATCCATAAATACCTCTATTAATATTCTATTATATCACTAAAAATACTCATCATACATCTTTGAAAAGTGTAGGGTGCATTGCATAATTCGAATGACATTCTTCAAAAAGCAAAAGTACCAAAGGGACATGTGAAAGTAGTTTTCTCTTGGTCCTCTAAAGCAATTTTGATTTGATAACAACCAGAGTAGCCATCTAGAAAAAAATAAAATTCATGTCCCGCAACTATTTCAAGTAACTTGGTCAAAAAAGGTAAAGGAAAATGGTCTTTCCTTATTACTTGGTTCAATTTTTGATGATAAATACATATATGCTAACTCGTAGCAGTATGAGTAGGCACCATCTCTCCATCCTTGTTTGTTATAATGCTTACAACACACTTTTGGGAACAATTTGGATAGGATTCGCTCATTTACTAGCTGCTAATGGATAGATAATGCCAATGTCAAGGAGTTTTAATACCTCGACTTTGACAACTTCTTTTATTACAAGGTTTAACCTGCATTGCATTTGCCTGATGGACTTGTTATCATCTTTCGAAGCAATACAATGTGTGCATATAATACCTTTGATGTTTACCATGTTTCAACCTAAACCTCCCTTGCGTTTACGAAGCACTGATAGTAAATGTTCATCCTAATTTTCTTTAAGATGCGCTAAGATAACCATCGAAATTTTTTCCTTAGGTCCTAAAAACGCATACTTGAGTCCTCTGGTAGAGGTTTAAGCTCAAGTATTGGGGCTTTAATGCTAGACGGAATTTAATTTTTTGTTTGCAGAGGTAATTCTTAAAAAAACTTTCTTCTTTGGCACCCATCCTATAACATATAAATAATAAGCATTGTCCATGAAATTCACAAATTCTATGACATTGTTGAATTTAAATTTCTCAAGAAAATCATTATTAGTCACCAATGCCAACTCCAATGGGTCGAAAATGCACAAGGACATGATATCTTCTCCTTTACAGATTTCCTCAATTAAGTTAACGTCCTGCATGTTGGGTTTGTGTCTCGCATCCGTTGAGTATTTAGATGTGATTAAGAATCACAAGAAGTCCCAATTGGACTTGAGTTGGAAAACCAGAGTTTTAATTGGATTGGAATACCAATTAGATGGTGATAATGCTATTCTAATGGGAATAGGATAGGAATACTATGTATATCTCTTATATGTGATATGAGAGAATAGAGAGCAATTGGCTGAGAGAGATGCTTCTGTTATTATGAGAGATGCGAGAGGTAGAGAGATACTTGGATCTCTTCTTGTAACCTATTTTTCTCATAGTAGATATTTCTCTCGTTGTTCCCGTGGACGTAGGCCGAACTTGGTTCGCCGAACCACGTTAATTCTTGTGTTCTTCTTGTATTGTATTATTTTTTTATCTCTACGATCTCGATGCAGGATTCGATCCCCAACAAATGGTATCAGAGCCAGAGTTATGGATTCGGAATCGAGATTGCGAGATAGTGATCTGATGTCTAGTCGACAAGAAGGTTAGCGGAGGCATCAAGGCAAAATACAATAAGAAGAAGAAAAAAAAATAACCAGATACAACTGGAGATGTGCACAAACGGAGGCTCTAGCAAGAAGCACCAAAAGCAGTGGCTGATAACTGAGATGGATTCTGAGGTCCAGATCAACAGCTATGCTTGATCGGAGCGTGGATCGAATAATCGGTGTCCGATTAAGGTGATCCAGGAGTCGAATCCTATGTTTTTCAGCATTCCGAATGCAGTGGTGGATGCGGATTGGGCAAAATCCACTGTTTAGAGCAGATTTTGTGCAGACCAGCAGTGATCGACGATGATCGTGGGATCGATATTGATCGAGATGATCCATAATCGATGGTTGGTTGATTATAAGATGATGAGGTACGTCATGGTACTTCATGTTAATAGATATAGTTACTTCATGATATGATAAAGCACATGGTAATATATAATCATCTGTCTTTAAGAGTTGGTCATAGATTTTGGATCAAGATGGAGTACTGTATATCGATCACTTTTGTCTGATGCACAAGATTATAAGTGATTGTGAGTACTTAGGAGGTCCAGGTGTTTTGACCGAGGTGGAGCACGGTGTAGCGATTATGAGCGCTTGGTGAAGAGCGTGGTATAGTAATCGTGAGTGTTCAAGAGAGCATGGTTTAGTGATCATGAGTGCTCGGAGGAGAGCATGTTTTAGTGATCATGAATGCTCAAATATAGAGGTGGTGATGATTATACAAGTTGTTCCCAGTCAGTGGAGCATGGTGATCGTGCGGTGAATGTCTGCGAAGTGGATGACGAGAGCAACGGAGTTTCTCCAAGATGCATGGCTCATCGGATACTAATGTGATAATTTACTACAAGCGCACAGTGTCGGTGTAGCGCTGTACAGGTCATCCCACAGGGATCTAAGGTATTTTTGTAATTCTTACTTTCTCTATAGTTCTATCGGACTAACGAAAGGTTCTAGGTTGAAGATGAGAGTTATTCTAATTAGCCTAGGATCTAAAATCCACTAGTTTCCAACCATATTCTTACTTCTATTATCTTCTTCTTTCATAAAAAGGTGATCTTTTAGTTTAATCTTTATTTAAAGTGCCCTAAGTATGAGCTATTAAGTAGTGTGCAAGTATAACTCATCAAAGATACTATTTTTCATAAAGACAAACTAAATCTTTAGATAATTCAATGAAAAAGATAAAATCAACAACCCCAAATCCTAACTAAGCATAGGCTATCAAGAAACCTAATTCAAGTATAACCTTTCAAAGTCTTAATCTTCGAGTTCTTGTGTTTTAATCTTTTTTATTGAAAAATCATGTCTTTATTATTTTATTTAAGAAGAAAAATATTAGAAAGCAATTACATAGTGGATCTTAGCTTCATCTACATCCTAGAACTAAACTAATTAGCTACTCATATTTTTAATAAACAAAATCAAATTTTTATTCATGAAAGCAAATAAAATCTAATCTAGAAAGCGAATAAATCTATACTAGAAAGCAATTAAATCTATCTAGAAAGCAAATAAAGAATTAAAAGTAATGGCTTACCTCTGGAGCACGGTATTGTGGCCACTACCCCTTCAGCAAAACCTTAATTTTATTAATGAAAGACGAGTACAAACTAAATCCTAATCTACATTAACTACTGCCTAAAACCTAGAATATAAGGATACGGCCAATATATAGACTTTGGAAATCAAACCCTAATTCTAGCAGAACTGGAAAACCAAAAATTTACATCGAAGCAACGGGATAAAATTCAGCGTGTGGGGCCCACAATTGGCCATTAAATAGCGGTAAAAACCACTAAATAGCATTTTTATTTCGAGTAAATCAATTGAAGTTTCTTCCACGTGCGTCTCGTGTCTTATACATTATATTTCCTTGACTGTATTTGACTTTGAGTCTCTGAAATATAGTAGTCTCATAGTTTTGCTGACTTTAGAAACTTTTTGGACTCTGATTTCCTACTCCAACATTGATTTCTTGCCATCTCCTTGTACGAATCGAATTACCTTAAAATGACACTAAAAATATCCGAGTAGCATTTATTTATATATAAAAATAGATAAAGTATGAGAGAAAAATACAATAAATGATATTCATTAGATACGAGCCAAGGTGGAGATTGTTGGGTTTGTGTCTCGCATCCGTTGAGTATTCAGATGTGATTAAGAATCATAAGAAGTCCCAGTTAGACTTGAGTTGGAAAAGCAGAGTTTTAATTGGATTGAAACACCAATTAGATGGTGATAGTGCTATTCTAATGGGAATAGGATAGGAACACTATATATATATCTTGTCTGTGATATGAGAGAATAGAGAGCAATTGGTTGAGAGAGATGCTTCTGTTATTATGAGAGATGCGAGGGGTAAAAAGATACTTGGATCTCTTCTTGTAACTTATTTTTCTCATAGTGGATATTTCTCTTGTTGTTCCCGTGGACGTAGGCCGAACTTGGTTGGCCGAACTACGTTAATTCTTGTGTTCTTCTTGTATTGTATTGTTTTTTTATCTCTACGATCTTGATGGGGGATTCGATCTCCAACATTGCAGAATAAATACTTGGTTGCTTGCAGACGTTAAAAATATTGAGTTCAAGGGTAATATTTCTGAATGATAACTTGATCACTCCATTCCTGCAATTGATGACTATATTAGCCATAGCTGAAAATGAACGTCTGAAGATAACCGAGATATGAAAATCAGTATTTTTGATAGATGCAGTATCGATAATAATAATATCCACTAGGAAATAGAGTTATCGATTTGCACAAGTACATTTTCCATCACTCTTTTTGGGTGTCTTTAAAATCTATCTACCGATTGTTATTTGATTAGAATTGGTTTTAGTTCTCCAAGACCTACTGGCTTGTACACAGAGTATGGTAATAAATTAACACTAGCACCCAAGTGAAGAAGAGCTTTTCAATGTTAAATCATCCTATCACACAAGAAATTGTTAGATATCCATGATCTTTATACTTAAGAGAAATCTCTGAGCAAAATAAAGTACTTACCTGCTTAATTAAGAATGCCTTCTTTTGCATATTGTGGCAACTCTTCACAGTGTGCATGTCTTTCAAGAATTTAGCATAAGATGATACATGCTTGATTGCCTCCAACAGTAGTATATTAATCTCTACCTATTTAAGGATATCTAAAATTCAGCATAAGGAGTATTGATATTCTTATTTTTTTAAACATTTAGGGAATTATACAATAGCCTTAAAAGTTTGAGGTAATGGTATCATTTGAATCATAGTTGTGTTTGTTGTGTCAAATCATCATCCTGTTTCATTTTATTGTCATTGTTCTTTAAAATGGGTTGCTCAAGCACTTTTCCATTTCTCAAGCTTATTACAATAGTTATGTTAGGTATATCGTCATAAAGTGTACGAGAAATAGCCTTTATACCTTTGATTTTACTTGATGTATAGGTCTCTGACTGAGATGAGAGCTTACCTTTTTCATAAATTCTCATAGCTGAACTAAGGTTGCTTATCTAGACTTGTATATCACTGAAGGCTAGTGGTGAGCAGAGTTCGGTTAAAACCGAAGTAACTGACTGAAACCAGTCTGAACAAGCAAACCTAAATCGAACCAAAATAATTTAGTCATTTATCGGTTCCAAGCTTTGAAAACCGAAATCGAACCGAACCGACCGAATTATTTAAAAATTATATATTTATATGCAAACATGTATACATATACATATAAATGTATATGTACATATATACAAAGACACACATATACTTATATACATATTGATGAGTGCCATATATTTCATATTTATAGCTCTCATATTATCTATTTTTATATATAAATAATACTACTCGGGTATTTTTAGTGTGTTTTTCATATTTGACCTATTCTAATAAGAATATGGCATGAATTTAGAGATGGATTAGGAAACCAAATTTAAAAAGAGATAAAAGAGAATAAAACTACAAGAGCACAAAGCTATGGGGCTCAAAAGGGAAATACAGTCAGTAAGAAAAGAAGAAAAAAGCCAGAGCTTCAAGCAATAGAAAGCAGAAGCCCAACATCCAAAGCTTTGCTGCCAATTGGAGGGAATAGCCACCATTTGGCAGCAAAGAGGGGCCCATAATGAGTATCATTTATTGTATTTTTCCTCCCATATTTTATCTATTTTTGTATATAAATAAATGCTACTCTAGTAGTTTTAGTGTCTTTTTCAGCTAATCCAATTCCTACAAGGAGATAACATGAAATCAGAGCCAGATTAGGAAATCAAGTTCAGAAAAGAGTTCAAAGAGAGTAAAGCTACAAGATGAAAATACTACAGAGAGTCAAAGTCAAGTATAGTCAGGAAAATCAAGTTTACAAAACAAGAGACATGTGCAGGAGAAAAACCAGAACCATTGGCCATTGATTAGCTGCTAAATGGCGGTTTTAGACGCTAAATAGCGGCCCCATGGTGGACTCACTATCTGGATTTTCTTCAGTGGTTTCATTGTAATTTTGCAGTTTTTCAGTTCTATTAGAATTAGGGGTTGATTTCTGAAGCCTATATATTAGTCGTATTCTTGTATTCTAAGGAGGATCCTGTAATTTTTGTCCTTATTTTTCATTAATAAAATTAAGATTTTGCTGAAGGGGTGACAGCCACAATACCGTAATCCAGAGGTACGCCATTGTTTTCTAATCTTTATTTTTTTTATAGAGTTAATTGCTTTTTAGTATAGATTTATTCGCTTTCTAGATTAGATTTAATTGCGTTCATGAATAAAAATTGGATTTTGCTTACTAGAATTATGTGTAACTAATTTTTTATAGCCATAGGATGTAGATGAAGTTAGTTTAATAGAAATAATATGGATTTATCTCATCTTCTTCTTAAAAAGAAATAAAGTTATGATTTTTCTATAAATAAATAAAAGATAGAGTTCGTAAATCATAATTTTTTGATAGATTATACTTAATTAATATTCTGATAATCTATGCTTAGATGAGATTTGGAATTCATATTCTTTGTTTATTTCTAGAATTATTAACAATATTTTCCTATAAATAAATTGAATTGAATAAACTTATAAATCTGATTTTTTTGATAGGCTATACTTATGTTCGGTTTTTTGATAGCCTATGCTTAGATTAGAGTTTGAAGTTTATTTCTTTGTTTTTGTTTATAAGTTTTTCTACTTCATATAATTTGTTTTTAAGAAAGGTGTTATCTTTGATGGTTTATACTTGCACATCACTTGACAGGTCATACTTAGGGGCACTTAATTAAAATCAAATTAAAAAGATCATCTTTTTAATATGTTACTTGACCGTACATAATTAAAAGTTAGGAAGAAAGAGATAATTCATTGTTAGGTTATTATTTTAATGGATTTGAAATCCTAGGTTAATCTTTAGAACTTAGAACCAACCTTCCCTAAATTTAGAAACTCTTAGTTAATCCATTATAACTAAAGAAATAGTAAGAATCACAAAACACCTGAGATCTCTGTGGGATGACCTGTTAAGCGCTACAAATGACATTGTACGCTTGCAGTAATTTATCATGTCAAGTTTTTGGCACCGCTGCCAAGGATCGACGGTGTTTTTCTTGCTTTTTTTAAAGTTTTACGGGTTAACAGTATGTGTTAAGTATGCAGGGAATAGAAATTGCAGATATAGGAAGACAAAAGGGATCAAAAGAGCATCTTTACTAAGTAGCAAAAATCAGAGAGTCAAGCTCTCTAGTTTAGCCGCTATTTGGCAGCTAAACTAGCCAATTGGCAGCTTATCAGGTAACTCTTGAACCCGAATTTTCTCCAGTTTTGTGATGTGGTTCCTTAGTTCTGTAAAAAAATATAAAAAAATAATTTAGGAACAGTAGGAATCACATTTTTATTTGATCATATCTATTCCACTGTTTTTATCTCCACCACACCCCACTTCTTGCATTAGTTTAGGAAATTCACGCATACACTCATGGTCGCTGGTTCATGCCACATTGGACCCGTGATCAATTTGGTCGACTAGTGAGATCAGATTTGTTCATAGGGTATAAGATGGACCAGCCGATCCCGATCCTTCAGGATCGATGTTACCCGTTGCGCACATCACTTCTTTCATGCATAAAACTTCCATAAGAAGCAGGTAATCACTATGAGTTAAAGCCACAATACATTAGTATGCTTCCTAAATTTACTGGTTCTGATTCAGAGGATGCATATCTCTTTATCAGTGAATTTTAGGAAGTATGCATGATGATAAAACTGCAACACTTATCGGAGGATGCAATTAAGCTCCGTTTCATCCCCTTTGCACTCATGGATAATGCCAAGAAGTGGTTGTACAGTATGTCTACTGATTCAATCACTACTTGGGATGAATTCGTTATAGTATTTCTCAAGAAGTATTATCCCACATATAAGACGGTAAGGATTCTAAATCAAATCAATCAATTCTGTCAAGTGTCGGGAGAACCCTTTTGGAAATACTTGGAACGGTTCAATAATCTTTTAGCTCAGTGCCCCTACCATGGGATAGAAAAGTAGCGGTTGTGTCAAATCATGTACAAAGGACTCGATTACACATCCAAAACTCTTCTTGAGTCCATATGTCAGGGGGAGTTTATGAGGAAAAATGAGGATGAAGCATAGGACTTTTTGAGGACCTATCATGGAAGACTATGCAATGGAAGAGTCCCACTGAGAAGCCCAGTGCATCAACTTCTGCACATAAGGGTGGGATCCATAGCGTCGACAGCTCTATAACTGCCGAAGCTAAGATCGCAGCCCTTATGAGGAGAATTGAGGCATTGGAGACTACTCGTGCTCCACAGGTAGGTCAAGTAAATCAAATCTAAAGTCCCACATGCTTTAATTGTGGTACTCCAAATCACGTTATGGAGGAGTGTCAATTATTAATGAATCACATAGGTCCCACACTTGAGCAGGCTAATGCCTTATATCAACCCATGAACAATTCTTACTCTCCTACATACAATCCTGGCTGGATGAGCCATCCAAATTTCTTATAGGGTCAAGAACAATATCAGAGGGCCCCTAACCCTAACATGCAGCCTCTAACCATTGGTCAGTTCCCAAGACCAAATGTGAGTGCTTATCAACACCCCAAATGCATCAAATATGGAACAACCAGAATAGACCACCTGCACAAAACCACTCACATGCATAACAGGGGTCTAATAATGAACAAGAAAAGCGACTTTAGTCACTTGAGAAGCATGCTAAAAATCTTCTCAAGTCTCATTCCAAGTTTGACACACATATATCCAACCTTGGCACACACATGCAAAATCTTATAAAAGTGTCAACTGATTTTATTCAAAGTACAGGTTAGCAATTACTCGTGAACTCTCAATCTATTAAGAATATAGAAGAGCAGATTGGACAATTAGCGAGTCAGATGAGTGAACGTGGTCAGGGTACCTTTCCAAGTCAACCCATAATGAACCCTAATGTCAGTTCCTCAAATTCTAATCAGTCGCATATTCACCAATGCAATGCCATTCACACGCTTAGATCTGGCAAGAAAGTGGACAATAATGTAGCCATGCCCCCTGATCTCACTCCTACTAGTTCGCAGGCTACACCATCTCTTCCACCCCTTTCTCCATGACCATCTCCATCGCCTCAATTACCGTCACATGATCCTTTGGAAGAACCTGTTCCTGAGCCAAAAGCACCATATCTCAATTGGCTTAGGAAGCCTTCACCGCAAGTAGAAAAGATTCTTGAAATATTTCAGCAGGTGAAGGTTAATATTCCACTCCTTAATATTATACAACAAGTTCCTACTATGCCAAGTTTATCAAGGATTTGTATACTAAGAAACGAGTAAGAAATATTCCTGAGAAAGTTTTTCTTGCTGTAAATATATCACATATCCTCTCTAACTCCTTGACTGTCAAGTATAAAAATCTAGGTTCCCCCACAATCTCATGTACTATTGGGAATACTACAGTTGATAGGTGTTGCTTGATTTAGGGGCAAATGTCAACTTGCTTCCTTACACTATTTATCAGCAATTAGGATTAGGAAAACTTCAACCTATCAAGGTCACATTACAGTTAGCTGATCGTTCGATCAAGAGACCACTTGGTATGTTTGAAGATGTGCTCATTAAGGTCGACGAGTTTATCTTTCCTGTAGACTTCATTGTCTTAGAAACTGAGCCGATCTCCAATCCACGGAATCAAATTCCTGTTATCTTGGGTAGACCATTCCTTACAACATCAAATGTATTAATTGATTGCAGGAATGACCTCATAAAGTTATCATTTGGGAGTATGACTGTGGCATTGAATATATTCAATATGGATGAGCACACAACGAGCTCCCTCATTGAGGTCAAAATGATTCAGAATTTGCACTTTTATTCGACTTCTTGCACTGATGATGAACCCTTATTTGAGCAAATTTTCAAAAATGAACTCATATTATTAGATGAATTAGCACATACTGATTCTATATATGATGATCTTATGCAAGTGTGCCATTGATTTATGAACAAACTTTTGAGGATTTGTTTGCAGAGGAGCTTGCATTACTTCATAAGTTAGAAGGGCCACCACCACATTCACGTGATCATATAGCACTCTTCTCTCCTCAAAATATTTCTATATGTATGCTTGTTACTAACGATGATTAGTAGGTTTATAACAAAGAATTCTTTAAACCAATTATTAATGCTTACATGTGGACAAAGAAAAAGCGAGGGTGATATAAGCTTCAGACAGGTAATTTCGTGACTCGTAGGAGGATGATGAGATATAATAATGTACCCACTTCACATTTAAAATATACACACTATGAAAGTGGGAAGCAATCGAGAGGTCGTAACTGCTTTTCATGCATTAATAGGGTGACGATATTGAGAACGTAATTTTTACGACTCTCATTATTTGTATAGTATTTGTATAATAGTTTTCATATTTATTTTACCACACTTGGTTTGTGTATGAGGGCATGCACGAGTTTAGGTGTGGGGAAGTGGGTTAGGATATTTTCTTTGTGTTTTTCTAAGATTTTAGTTTTTTATAGAGTTTTTTTTATTTTTTGATAATTTTTGAATTTCTTTATTTTGCACTTTGGGTAGTTTTTAGGGTAATAACTAACTAAAAAGAAAAAAAAACTGAAAAAAAACTAGAGAATTTATTTATTTTCATCAATAAATCAACCTAATTACAGATGAAGAGACAAATTTAGATTTGAAATTGGATATGAGAGTAGATTGGACAATGCACTTTGAATTTTATGAAAAAAGATTAAAATAAAAATAAATACTGCTAAGAGTAGTTTTGAGGCAAGTATACATTTATTTTTCACTTCACAATAGTTTATTAGTTTATGGACAAATATGATAATAATTGAGAAAGTCTTCTTTCTCTAAATAAAGAAAAAAGTGAGAATAAAATAATGGGGTGAGCCTGATATTAAGGCAATAGTCACGAGAGTAATAAAATAACGGGGTGCGTTTGGTATTAAGGCAATAGCCTAAAGAGTGACAAAAGAGTATGATCTGAATAATCGGGTACTTTGCACCTAAGTAAGCGTGAATATTCGCATGAAAAGTAAAATATTCTAAAAAAGAAGGAAGAAGAAAAAGAAAATAATATGAACCGAGTAATCAGGTACTTTGCACCTAAACAAGCGTGAATATTCGCATGAAAGGTGAAATATTCTTTAAAAAAAATAAAAAAAATTGTGATGAGAGAGGAGATGAATCATAAGTTAGAATTGGAGTTCAAGACCAAAATAGACTATCACACATACACGTAGTTGTATAGGAGCTAATGAATTATCTGTAAGTAAGTATTGAAAGATAGGATTTAAATTTTTGATTAAAATGATAAGTGCATCTGATATGACGCTCGATTTGAAAATTGATAATCTAAATGCGTTCCTGAGTTTGTATATTAGTGAGATTAATTGATGAAAATATCATAAAAATGATTTTTTTCTTTTGTATAAAATTTTTATATTTCTTGATTTTCGGTTATCCTTATTCTTTTCTTTATTTCTAAATATATTTTCTTCACGAATTTTGTGGGTATATTCACTGCAAATCTTCGTGAGACAACACTCGTCCACTAGGGTAACCTAGGGGTTTAAAGGCTTGTTGCACATGCCAAGTGCAATCGCAATTTCTGCGAAAGTGAGTTAGGATTTTTCTTTTCTTTAGATTCAGGTTTTGCTCGAGGACTAGTAAAAGATAGGTGTGGGGGTGTGATGAGTATCATATATTATACTTTTTCTCCCATATTTTATCTATTTTTGTATATAAATAAATGCTACTTGGATATTTTTAGTGTATTTTACAAGTAATCCAATTCCTACAAGGATTTGGCATGAAATAAAAGTCGGATTTGGAAATCAAGTCCAGAAAGGAGTGCAAAAAGAGTAAAACTATAAGATTAAAATACTGCAGAGAGTCAAAGTCAAATACAGTAAAGAAAATCAATGTACAAAGTAAGAGACTCGTGCAAGAGAAAAACCAGAAGTATTAACCATTGATTAGCCACCAAATGGCGGTTTTAGCCGCTAAATAGAGGCCCCATGGTGGACCCACTATCTGGATTTTCTTCGGTGGTTTCGCTGTAATTTTGTGGTATTTCAATTCTGTTATAATTAGGGTTTGATTTTCGAAGCCTATATATTGGCTGTATTCTTGTATTCTAAGGAGGATCCTGTATTTTTGTACTCGTTTTTCATTAATAAAATTACGGTTTTGCTGAAGGGGTGATGGCCATAATACCGTGCTCCAGAGGTATGCCATTGTTTTCTAATCTTTATTTGTTTTTTTAGATAGAGTTAATTACTTTCTAGTATAAATTTATTCGCTTTCTAGATTAGATTTAATTGCGTTCATGAATAAAAATAGGATTTTGCTTACTAGAATTATGTGTAATTAATTTTCTTTAGTTTTAGGATGTAGATGATGTTAGTTTAACAAATCTAATATGGTTTTATCTCATCTTCTTCCTAAAAAAAAATAAAGTTATGATTTTTCTATAAATAAATAAAAGATAGAGTTCGTAAATCATAATTCTTTGATAGATTATACTTAATTAATATTTTGATAATCTATACTTAGATGAGATTTGGAATTCATATTCTTTGTTTATTTCTAAAATTATTAACAAGATTTTTCTAAATATAAATTGAATTGAATAAACTTGTAAATCATATTTCTTTGATAGATTATACTTAAGTTCGGTCTTTTGATAGTCTATACTTATATTAGGGTTTGAAGTTTATTTCTTTGCTTTTGTTTATAAGTTTTTCTACTTGATATAATTTGTTTTTAAGAAACGTGTTATCTTTGATAGTCTATATTTGCACATCACTTGATAGGTTATACTTAGGGGCACTTAATTAAAATCAAATTAAAAAGATCACCTTTTTAATATGTTACTTGACCATGCATAATTAAAAGTTAGGATGAAAGAGATAATTCATTATTAGGTTATTATTCTAATGGATTCGAAATCTTAGGCTAATCTTTAGAACTTAGAATCAATCTTCCCTCAATTTAGAAACTCTTAATTAATCTACTAGAACTAAAGAAATAGTAAGAATCGCAAAACACCTGAGATTTCTGTGGGACGACCTGCTAAGCACCACAACCGATACTGTACGCTTGCAGTAATTTATCACATCAGCCCACAAATGCTGATCTTTTTATGAGGATTTTTTTGTAACTTTATAGTTGTTTAGTTATAGAAGGATTATGATTTAGTATTCTAAGGCCTATATATTGGTCGTATTTTTGTAAATTAGGATTTTATGTAAATTTAGGATGTACTTTTTAATTAAATAAAATTAAGGTTTTGCCGAAGGGGTGACCACAATACTGAGCTCTAGAGGAGATCCCATTGTTGTTCATCTCTTTTCTTATGTAACTCTATTTTATTTGTTTTTTAGTTTAGTTTATTTGCTTTCTAGGATAGTTTAATCGCTTTCTTTAGTAAATTTATTTACTTTCTAGTTTTGATTTCTCTTGCTTTCTAGATAATTAGAATTTTTATAGCTTTCATAAATAAAAAAAGGATTTTAATAATTAGGATTATGAGTAACTAATTAGTTTAGTCCTAGGATGTAGAGGAAACTACGAATCAACCTTATATTAATCTATTTGTATTCTTTCTAAAATAAAAATTAAAAGAAAATGATTTTTCTGTGAAACAATAAAAATACAAGTACTCGTAGATTAAGACTTTGATAGATTATTTTTAATTTAAGTATTTTAACAACCTATACTTAGTTAGGGTTCGGTGTTGTTGGTTTTTATTTCTTTTCTTGATTTATTTAAAACTTTAGTTTGTTTTTATAAAAAGTAGTTTTTTTGATGGATTATACTTGCACACAACATGATAGTCCATACTTAGAATGATTTAAGTAAAAATTAAACTAAAAGATCAAGCTTTTATGAAATAAAGAAGATAAAATAGATTATATTTAGTTGTGAGCTACTTGATTCTATATATTACGCTAATTAGAATAAACTAAATTCAATCTAGAACTCATTGTTAGCTCACTATGATATTAGAAAATAGTAAGATTGTAAAATACAAGAGATCCCTGTGGAAACGACCTGTTTGCACCATAACTACATTATGTGCTTGCAGTAGAATAATTCACATCAAGTTTTTAGCACCGTTGCCGGGAATCGATAGTGTTTTATTACTTTTACTAATATTTTATAAGTTAACAGTATGTGTTGAGTGTGCAAGAACCTGAAAATACAGATACAAGAAGTAAAAAGAGATTAGAGGAGCCTCATGAGTTTACTGCAGAAATCAAGGAGTCAAACTCCCTGGTCCTGCAGCTAATTGGCGGCTAGAACCGCCAAATAACGGTGGCCAAGGTGAGTTCCTTACTCTCCATTTCTACTGTTTGGTGCTTTTGGTATCTGGTTTTATTAAAAAATATAAAAAAGCAGTAGGACAGTAGGAATATCATGTTTTATTTGATTATATTTCTTTCACCATTTTATCTCACCACACAATACTTCTTGCATTAGTTTAGGAAACTCATGCATATACTCACGTCCGCTGGTTCACACCACATTGGACTCATGATCAATTTAGTCGCTTAGTGAGACCAGATTTATTCATGGGAGATATGATGGACCAGCCGACTCCGATCCTACATAATCGATGTTACCCGTTATGCACTTCACTACCATCATGCATAATGCTCCCACAAGCAACGGGTAGCAACACGAACTAAAACTACAATACATTAGTATGCTTTCAAAATTCACTTGATCCGATTCTAAGGATGCCTATCTTTTTATTAGTAATTTCTGAAAGTATACGTAATGATTAAACTGCAACATCTATCAGAGGGTGCAAATGAGCTCTGTTTCATTCCATTTGCTCTCAAGGATAATGCCAAAAAGTTGTTTTACAATATACCTACTAATTCAATCACTACTTAGGATGAATTCGTTACGGTATTTCTAAAAAAGTATTATTCCATGCATAAGATGGCCAAAATATGAAATGCTATTAATCAATTCCGTCAAGTACCAGAAGAGCCCTTTTGGAAGTATTTGGGATGGTTCAAAGACTTACTAGTTTACTGCCCCTACATGCAATAGAAAAGTGGGGGTTGTATCAAATCATGTATAAATGACTCGATTACACATCCAAAACTCTTCTTGAGTCCATGTTGCCAGCGAAAAATCCTGAAAAAGCAAAGCAGATTCACGAATTCAGAGACAGAAGCTCGCAACTCATCGAATCCGCGAATCTAAGAAACTGAGATCCGTGAATCTAAGAAACTGAGGTCCGTGAATCTAAGTAACTGAGGTCCGCGAATCTAAGAAACGGAGGTCCGCAAATCTAAGAAACTGAGGTCCGCGAATCTAAGAAACTGAGGTCCGCGATCCAGACGACGAAACAGGTTCGCGAATCTAAAGCTGAGATTCGCGACACTACCCATAGCTTTCGGGTGAGGGCTTAATACAAAGTCACCCGACCCGAACAGAAGAATTGCCACCTCGGATCGTGGGAATAACTGCCAAACGAATGCAGCGGCGTTACTTCGATCGTGGGAATAACCACCTAACGAATATGGCGGCACTTCTCGAGTAGTGGGAGCTAACGGTCGAGCAAATATGGCGGGACGTTACTCCAAGCCCCCTATAAAAGGCGGGGAGCGAAAGAGACACAGACAGAGAGAGACGGACATCTTCTCCCAGAAGTTACCCCTTGTGATCAAGAGTAAAGAGTCCTTTTTCTTTCCTTTAGCCAACTGAGAGAGATTGTACGGAGTGTCAACGGAGAGCAGGATCGTCCTCCATAGCTACCTAGAAACCCAACCTTAAACAAAGAGGAAAAGCTATCTTCCTCATCTTCTGTAAATGGGAAACCGTCCGATTGTAACCCTTTTATTGAAAAGACTTCGATATAAAGAGCGTGCAACTTTCATGGCGAACAGAAGACTCGCGACTCCGCTGGGGAGTACCATCACCTCCAGTGATTTGGTGGTAGCTCAATCCGACAACATTCTAGTTGGTAGCATGGTCGACTCGCTCACCATTTACGTCGACCAGGAAAGGTATGAAGAATTTCTTTCTTCAGGCTCCAAGAGCCCTACTTCCCTAAGGGGATACCTTAAAATCTCCAAGAGGTCAATTCCCAAGGAGATAGCAATAGCCCAGTTAAGGGAATCAACGGAGCAAGATAGTCCGAAATCCCCTTCCTTAACAACGGGCTCTCTGCCAGTTCCGACAAAGACTCTTGATCCCTTAAGCAAAGTGGACCGAAGTCCCCACTTCAACAAGAGGAAGTGACCACCACCTGCTCCGCAAAGCTGTTATGCAGAGAAGGAGATTCCTCCCACTCGTATAACGAAAAGAAACCTGAGGAGAAGCAAAGCTCGTGCCCTTCACATGAAAGCACAACAAAAGGGAGCCGTCAACTCATCTCGGCATAAACCTACCATCCAAATATGGACGCCTAAGGGCGAGGTTGGTCAAGATGTAGAGGGATCCACTCACGTTTCCTATAGAAAGCGGAGTGAACCCGTCAATGTCGACGCGGAGCATACATTCGCATCCCAAGGGCAAAATCTGAAGAAGCTCGCAAACCTCAAATTCGCAGAAAGTGCATGCCTATCCGCGAGGCTGAAACTCCACCGTCCCTAAAGTTATCTCTCACAAATGAGCCCATCACAAGGGACTCCAGTGCAAGAGATCTTAGGAAACTTCTAAACAGAAGAAGAGAAGAATTCCATGTATCTCAATGCCACTATAAACGACTGATCAATACAGTATTGTCTCACTATCATTGTTCAAGTCATGCCCGATCCTCGGTATTTTATCGATTGTCGTTTCCGTCAATATCGTCATCCCAATTGGCAAAAAGGAGATGATGCGGACTCGAGTTTTCTGAGCCGGAATATCCCGCGATGACCTCCAACATGATAAGTGTTGGAGAAAAGAAGAAGAAAAAGAAGGAGAAGAAAGTCTTCGAAGAAGAAGCTTCTGACCCAGAGCTCTTTTCGAGTTCGAAAGACCATCCAATGAAGAGCGAGGAGTTTTTCGGCACACTCGACTCAAAAGTAGGGTGGCGATCCCTATGAATTATAGACAGATGGTGAGGATCTCATCTGATGAAGAAGATATAGCCAAGTCTGTTATGCCTGAATCACAGACGTCTGATTCATTCTTAGAAGACTCCGCCTCTGCATATATGACGCAGAACAATATCCCAGAAGAGTTCATGCGGAGAATGGAGGAGCAAGATAGGCATATCCAGCAACAACAGAATACCATCAGCGAGCTTAAAGATATGCTACACGTTCTGATAGAGTTAGAAAAAGCTAAACTGAAGAATACAGGAAAGAAGACCGAAGAAGAAGGTCATGGTCCTCATAACAATCGAGAAGAGGAAGAACATCATAATGATGATGACAACCGCTCCATGCACCAGGAAGGAAATGCAAATACTATCTGGATGGAGAGCTTCCAGAACCAACTGAATGCCCTCATGCATAAAGGCGACCTACAAGATCTGGGTGTAGTAAAGCCATATTCCATGGAGTGGGAAACGGCGCCATTCCCAGAAAGGTACAAACCGTTGAGGCTCAAATCTTTTGATGGTAGAGGATCGCCAAACCAACACCTCTACTATTTTAAGTCGCAGATAGGGCATTTATCCGAAAATGACCCTATTATTACAAGAATATTTGTTACTACCACCGGGCTAGCTTTTGAATGCTTCCGGATATTAGAACCGGGAACCATCAATTCCTGGAGCGACATGGAGAAAGCCTTTCTCACTATATTATATGAAGATGATATGGAGGTATCAATGCCGACGCTTCTAACTGCCAAACAAAAGAAAGGAGAGTCAGCCCGGGACTTCATCAAAAGGTTCTGGAACGATTCTCTCAGATGTCCATATGGAATGCCAGAAAAGATCCTGGTAGAAACCTGTCAACATAATTTATCGATCAAGGTTCTAGCCAGAATGGGGGCGGTGAAGTCCTCAACTTGGAAGGATCTTGCCCTACAAGCTGAAGAAGCTGAAGAAATTGTGCAAAGGCTTGAAGAAGGAGGCGAGGAGAAACCAAAGCGAAATGGTGATAACAGGTATAAGTCCTGACCCCGAGGGTATAAGGGAAAGGAAACAATGGTCACTGATGCACCACAACCCACGAAGACTCCCCTGAAACTTCATCCTCAGACGCGAGAACTACAAAAGCAATACTCCTTCAAGGATGAGCACACGAAGACTATCTTTAACCTCCTCATGAGTAAGAAGATGCTGAAGTTGTCAGAGTCTAAACGTCCAGAGGAAGTTGGGAAAGTTAATGATCCTAACTACTATGTCTACCATAGGATCATTAACCACCCCACCCAAAACTGCTACATCCTTAAAGACAAAATTCAAGCCTTAGTGGACGCTAATGTCATCAAGTTTCAAGAGCACCAGAAGAAGGTGACTGCGAACATGGTGACCATCAAGTTCGGTAAAGCACCCAACTGGATAGAGTCAACAGTTCAAGATGAAGTGCAGTCTATCCATAGAGGCACGATGCAAGTCGTGAATTTTGATCCACACCAACAGCAAAAGAAAGAACTATTCCCCTTTGAAACTGATAGGGGAGAGATACTATGGGTACATCCTGATCTCCTAAATGATGAACAATGGAGTTCTAGTTCATCTGGGAAGAAGCGAAGAGAGAGAGTCTTCACCTCCAATATCGTTTCCGTAATTCCCGAAGACGATGAGATCATTCCTGCTCTGACCGATTCGGAAAAATAAATCGGAAATTCCTTGGTCGCCGATGCAGACCCTCCCTCCGCGGGGACCCATTCGGGAAAAGATTACTTAAAGAATTACGACCAAACAACAGGTTCTCAATCATCTCCAGAGAAAGTCAAGCAAAAAGAGCTGAAGTTTGACAAAGCTCTAAGGAAGAAGGAAAAAGAACTTGCGAAAGACTCGCGAAAGTCATTCCAGTTCGACATCCTAACACAGTTGGCCAATATCCCTGTAAGGGTAACCTTGTACGAGCTCCTAAAACTCTCCAAATCTACTAGGGAAGTTTTAAGAGAGGCTCTGCAAGATTCAGAAGTGTTCTTGGCGCAAATACCAGAGATGATCGAAGAAAGAGAGTCTCTTTGCGCAATATGTCACAGATCTCTGGTAAAAACATCCCTTGCGTCACCTTCTCTCCGGAAGATATGCAAGTCAGGAGTAATAAGCATCATCGCCCTTTGTATTATAAGGGATACATAGGATCTATGGAGATTGATCGTATTCAAGTTGATCCAGGCTCGGCTTTGAGCATCATGCCGCGAAGGATGCTACGGTATCTTGGAGTGCCGATGAACAGATTAGCTGCAACCAACACTACTATCTTCGGATTTAATGCTAACGGTAGTAGACCCCTGGGTAAAATAAAGCTTAAGTGTCAAATTGGCGACCTGAAAATGAAAGTCAAGTGTTACGTGATAGATGCGGATATGTCATACAATCTGCTATTGGGGAGACCCTGGATCCATAGCAATCTAATCGTGCCCTCCACGTTACACCAATGCATGAAGTATTCGACGAAGACGCGAATGTGAAGACACTCATTGCGAAAAAACAACCCTTCAAAGGAGTTGAAAACTACTTTACTGACGCGTTGCTGTATCAAGGTGCGTTTAGCGTCGCAGATCGGCCTGTTCAGGATGACTCTGATAGTGGCAAAGAGGCTGATACAGAATCGAGATCCGAAGATTCGGAATCCGAAGATGTGATTTGGGATGGTGAGCCCATTGTGATAAGCCTCGAAGGCCTTGATGTAAATAACGCCGTTCACTCTGATGGTGAATGGATGATAAATGAAAATTTGGAATTTGCTTATTCTTCTGGTGTTGATTCTGAGCCCTCAAGCACTAGCACAGATGCATTTAGTGACTGTGTAAATGAGATATATTCTCTGACTTCCTTCCAAGCACCTATCCGATCATCCTTATATGAATTATGTGATGACGTTGAAAGTGCTGACCAAGTTATTTTTGAGGTTCCTCCCAAAAACGAAATCCAGAAGGCCATAATATTTGGAAGAGCAAGTCACAGGAATAAAGAGAAATATTCAGATTCTGAGAAAGAACAGGGAAAACCCAAGTTCTTCCATTATGATGAAAACTCCCATGGAATAATAAAGAAAATGGGATACAATCTGGCCGAAGGCTGAGGGTTGAATTTCGGAAAGGGAAGGAAGACAATCCTTCAACCTTTTGTCCCCGAAGGGAAGACGCTAGACTATTACCAGAAAATCAGCAAGGGGTTGGGATACGTCACCACTTCCGAGGCCTCCTCAAGCGACAAAGCTGAGGAAAGACAGTACGATCATTCGTCAGAATCATCATGCTGGGATTCAGATGTCAGCACAGGTGTGATTTTCCACGAGGTATCTGCGAACATGGCTTCCGCAATCCAAGAAGACGAAGATTTGGAGGAAACCTCATCAGTAAGAGACGACCCTTGAGACAAGTATCTTAATATGGAGTGGAAGATTCAGTTTAAACAGTGGGAGCCTCCAACTGAAGATAAAATGATCCAAATCAATATGGGAGATGAAAAGAATCCTAAACCCATATTTATAAGTGAGAACCTATCCTCGGAAGAAAGGAAGAAATTGATATCCCTCCCGTGAATACATTGATATTTTCGCTTGGAGTTATGAGGAGATGCCAGGGTTGGATCCAAGCGTGGCGGTTCACAAATTGAAGATCCGACCAGAAGCTAAGCCAGTAAAGCAGCAACAATGAAGATTCCGTCCAGAGATCATAGAAGCTATAGAAGCTGAAATCAAAAAGTTGATCGCGTCAGACTTTATTCGCGAGGAACAGCACCTTGATTGGGTAGCAAATATAGTTTCCGTGACCATGAAAAATGGAAAAATCCGAGTCTGTATAGACTTTAGGAATTTGAATGAGGCTTGTCCCAAAGACGAATTTCCATTACCCATCACTGATATTATAATAGATAATACTTGTGGGTATGAGCGCATGACGTTCATGGATGGATTCTTGAGATATAATCAAATAAAGATGTATCCCGATGATGAGAAGTATACGTCCTTCAGGACACCACTCGGAGTATACTGCTATACAGTCATGCCTTTTGGCCTAAAAAATGCAGGTGCTACGTATCAATGCGCCATTAATGCAATTTTCCAAGAGCACCTTCGGAAAACAGTAGAGTGCTACGTAGATGACCTAGCAATTAAGAGCAGAAAACAAAGAAGATCACTTGAAAGATTTGAAGACAGTGTTTGACCTCATGGAAAAGCACCAGCTCAAGATGAATCCATCTAAGTCTTTCCTGGGGGTCTCTAGTGGGAAATTCCTCGGTTTTGTCGTAACTTCAAAAAGAATACATCTTGATCCAGATAAAGTCAAAGCCATCCAAGACATGCCACCTCAAAGAGTTAAGAGGGTTGCAAGGCAGGCTGGCGTACATTCGCAGATTTATATCAAATTTATCTAGTAAATGTCAACCTTTCACCAGATTGATGAGGAAAGGAGTGTCGTTCATCTGGGACGACGCATGCCAAAAAACTTTTGAAGAGATCAAACAATATCTCACGAAGCCACCAGTGCTCGTGTCCCCAGTTTCGGGAAAGCCCTTCCAGTTATATGTAAGGGCTATGGACCATTCATTGAGCACTTTGCTAGCGCAGAAGAATGAGTCAGGCCATGAGCAAGCCATTTACTACTTCAGCAGAATGATGATCGGGCGGAACACCGGTATAATCCCGTGGAAAAAGAATGTCTAGCATTGGTGTTCGCAATACAGAAAATGCGACACTACTTAGTTGGACAAAGTATCCACATTGTATCAAGAGTTAACTCTCTGAGAATATTAATGACTCAAGCTTACTCATTGACAAGCTCGTGCTCCAACAACGTTGCGGAATACAACGCCCTCCTAATCGGCTTAAGAATAGCCAAACAACTGGGGGTCAAATATTTGGAGGCATATGGGGACTCTCAACCGTTGTAAATCAAATAAAAGGGGAGTACGAAGTCAAACATGAAGACCTCCTGCCGTATTATCATGCAGTGATCAAGGTCGCTGACGGTTTCATTGGTTTCTATATCAACCACATAAAGCGCCACCTCAATAGTTATGCGGATTCGCTAGCTTCCTTGGCTGCTACATTAGCCTTGCCCAAGCATACTAAAAGGCAAATTATGGTAAGCAGCAAGGAGTTGTTCTGTTCAAAGGATGAGCTCAAAGAAGAAGCGAAAAAGCCACAAGAAAACAAAGCTGACGCTTGCGCATCTAGCCTAGAGCCAAGGGATTGGCGTTTTCCTTATATAGACTATGTCTTTTACGGGATATTACCCGAAAGTTCAAAAGAAGCCAAAGCCATTCAGAGAATGGCCATCTGGTTTTACTACAACGCGGAACTTCAGACGTTGTACAGAAAATCCTACGATGGAGTTCTACTTCGCTGTCTTTCCAACCGCAAAGCTCAAAAGGTACTCGAAAAAGCTCATGCTGGCATCTGCGGAGCACATCAGCCAGGATCAAAACTCTAGAATAGAATCGAAGGATGGGTTATTATTAGCCTAAGATGATGATAGAAGCAGTCAACTACGCCAAGAAGTATAGGGCCTGCCAAATACATGTAGACTTTATACATCAAGCTCCAGAATATCTCCACCCGACGGCTACATCATGGCCGTTTGAGCAATGGAGTATGGACATCATAGGGCCAATTTCTCCGCCATCAACGAGAGGACACCGGTTCATTTTGGCCATAACTGATTACTTTTCAAAGTGGATTGAGGCCATCTCTCTGACCGAAGTAAAATCGTCAGATATTATCAAGTTCATCAAGCACCAGGTGCTTTATCACTTCGGGGTGCCTAGAAGAATAACTCATGACAATGGATCTCAGTTCGTAAGCCAAGTGTATTTCAGATTTTGCAACAAATACAGGATCGAAGATGTGGCTTCATCGTCATATTACCCTGCAGCCAATGGTCTAGCAGAAGTTTTCAATAAGACCATTGTAAAACTTCTTAAGAAGTTTGTGTCATCCAATCAACGGGATTGGGACGAAAAGCTCGGAGAGTGACTGTGGGCATACCTAACCACAGTCCGAACTCTCACCAATACCACGCCGTTCTCCTTGGTATATGGATCAGAAGCGGTCTTGCCTTTGGAGATCCAAATCCCTTCATTACGAGTCGCGTTAACAATAAAGATGACAGAAGAAGAAAAGCATCAGCAAAGGCTCCAAGAGTTAGAAGCCTTGGATGACAAACGCTTAGAATCTCAACAGAGTATTGAGTTATACCAGGCGCGGATCTCCAGAACCTTTAACAAAAAAGCTAAACGAAGAACTTTTAAGAATGGTGATATGGTCCTGTCAGTTAGAAGACCAATCATAACAAGCAAGAAGCCTAGGGGAAAGTTCCAGCCAAAGTAGGAGGGACCCTTCGACATTGATACGGTCTACTCTAACGGGGCGTATCGGTTGACAAAGTCTAATGGTGACAAGGTCCTAATGCCAATCAACAGCAAGTTCTTGAAGAAGTATTATCCTTAGAAAAATTGCGGAACACCAGTTATAATACGGCCTGAGCAGTTCTATGCTAGTTATGAGCAAATAGTTTCTCTGTAATCAGAACTTCGTCAATGAAAGTTCTTGGTTCCGGACTAAAAAGCCTTTAGTTCGCGAATCAGATTTTTCTTCATATCAAATTCGCCAAGTTAAAAATTACCTCTGGTGAACTAGATTTCCTTTTTCCAAAATTTGCCAAGTTAAAAATTATCTCTGACGAATCAAATTTTTCTTCATATCAAATTCGCCAAGTTAAATATTACCTCTGGCGAACCAAATTTACTTTTTCCAAAATTTGCCAAGTTAAAAATTACCTCTGGTGAATCGAATTTTACTTTTTCCAAAATTTGCCAAGTTAAAAATTACCTCTGGTGAATCAGATTTTCCTTCTATCGAAATTTGCCAAGTTAAAAATTACCTCTGGCGAATCAGATTTCCCTGTCCATCAAATTTGCCAAGTCAATAACACATTTGGCGAATTAAGTTTATCAACAAGAAGTTCTTTCATTCATAGTAGTTTTGGGTACTTAGAAAATTGTGATTCATTAACAGTTACCTCTGGTAATCAACATCAGAATCATCTTTCAGATACTCTCAGTTACGTAGAAAGAAAAGAACTTCTTTATTCATCATCAGAACAAAATTACAGAGAGTTCTCTAAGTGCTATACAGCCAATAAGAGTAAATACAAATCACTAAAAAAAAGAGGAAACTTGCTTCTGTAACCGTCTCTTTCGGCATAGTTCAGATCAAAAAGTTTGCTTCCACAGGCCCTTGTTCTGGAATGACAGACTTGTTTCTGTAACCGCCTCTTTCGGCATGGTTCAGATCAAAAAGTTTGCTCCCTGGTCTCCACTTCCAATTTGCTCTTGTAGCCTCCTTTTTTTTTTTAAGGATGGCTTAAAAAGCATAATCTTGTTTCTTCTTTCCGACCACAATCAGGGACCTCTTGGTTGGTTCCCCCAGGGATGATGCCAGTGAATTGATTAGTTCAAAACTGGGCATACCGAATGCAAACCCCAGCTATATAGCTGACGGGTTGTACAAATTCAAGGTCCTGGTCATTAGTACCCCAACCTCCTGGGATACTAGGAACCGAAATCTTTTCTCTCATGAAAGATACATAAGACCTTCCAAGCCCCTTGAGGCATTGGAAGCAATTATGAGCTCATTGGGTCTGGGCCATTGTTAAGGAGAATGACTACGGTTATCTCCTGCAGCCGAAACAAATCCCTGTTAAAAAGAAAGTAAAAGAAGGAAGAGGAGGGTATGAATAAGAAGAAGAGGTATATCTTAATTAAGGAAAATGACTACGGTCAGAAGGACCTTGTCGGAGAGACACCCCGCTGGATTGATGCAGTCTGGAAGTCTTGTGACATGCCAACTCTTATCCATCATTTCGGTTGAAGAAGAAGAAAACAAAGCTGCACTGGTGGATCGACTACAAAAGAGAGAAAGAGAAGAGAGTCAAGAAGAAATTTTCTTACGGCTGAATGATCCTTTATTGAAGAGAGCATGTGCCTTATATAGGCGAGCTGCTAACCGTGACCTCCAGTTTAGAAGAGATGAGACCGAGATCTTCGGTCAAGATTTTCAGTTCAGATCTCAAAAAAATTTATTACTGCTGCATGGGACACTTAGATATCACGACCCGAAGATCTCGTCATTAATAGAGGCATGCAACGCTTGGAATTCCACGCTCAAACGGCTGCATCCTATGGCTTACGGAAGTCTCTACAAATTCTGAAAAATCCACGGTCTATTCTGCGAACTTCCAGACGAAGTATCACGGACCAGAATTCCGGAACCCGGATCGCGGGTCAGATATGGATAGTGTAAATCCACGAACCCCTAAAATTCATGTGACTTAAGAAAGTCGCGTAACAGATATACAGATACTAGAGTTTTACGATGGTTCGCAAACTTCAGACAAAAGATGGCAAGTTCGTTACAAATGTTTGAAGAATAATTGCAAAATCACACCTCGGAAGGCCAAAATGAGGTTCTCCATAAACGACAAGGGAACTATTACAAAAAAAAAAAAGAGGAACCTAAAGCAGTGTACACAAGAGTTCTACAAGTCAATGGTTCAAGAGAACTTTTATTTTCTCCTCTGCGTTATCAATGTCTTGCTGAAGGATCTCATAAGCTTGAACAGTAGCTTGGCGACACAGTTCCTCGTCACTAGCAATAACATTCTGTGCTGCAGCAGCCTCCAGCGAATCCAATTCAACTTACATCGCCTGGAAATCCCTGGATATATTGTCCCTCTGACGCGACAAATTGGCGAGATTCCTCATTGACTCATCACATTCCTTGGTAATCTTGGCTAGGAAAGCTTGGGCTTTGGCAATAGTCTCTTGAGTCCTAATAATAGCTTGATCATGGCCCTTGACAATTGAAGCAGCGACTTCCACTTGAAGAACCAGAGACTCACGGTTTGATTGACCCTTTTCTAAAGAGGCCTTGCAAACATTTGCCCTCTCCCGAGTCTCCTTCTGGAACTTAAGCTGTTCCTCTCTCAGCTTCTGAAAAATGATTTCCACTGTCTCAGATTTATCAGCACTTCTGGCTTTCGACAGAGATTCAGCATACCTTTGAAGTTGAGTTATCATAAGCCTAAAAGGAGCAGCTCTATCCTCTCCACTAATGCTAACAATACTAGTTAGATAAATGTTGAGAGCATTGGCGATTGAAGCAAAAGGAACCCCCTTTAGTATTTTATCGATACAGCGGTCCAGAAAGTGAAGGAAAGTCTCCACTGTGTCCTTCAGCAAATCACTCTCAAGCATGTCAATCTCTGCATGAGAAGGAGTAATATTAGATGAGGCAGAAGCTGGTTGATCCGCAACCGAGCTAGTACCAGGAGGAATGGCACCCCGGGAGATTTTCGCGGAGCTACCAATCACAGTCTCCTAAATTACAGCATCAGTTGGAGTAGCTGAGGCCAAAACCGTAGATATGGCAGCCGAGGGAATCACTGCTTCTGAAGCATCACTGCAGAAATAGTAAATTTGGACATCTCACTCGTGTCAGCTCCCGCGATGGTATTGTCTGGTGAAGTCACCTTCGCGCCCATGCACTTTAAGTCCGGAATCAAAACTGGAGCTAGAAAAAAAAATTGATAGTTAAGTATTACAGTATCATTTGATAAAATAGCATAATCGCTGAAGAAAGAAGATGAAGACCTGAAGGCTGGACACTTAATTCCCCAAGTCCGTACACCTCAGGACCAAACACTTCAGGCCCGTATACTTCGGTCCGAACATCCTCGCTCAAAAAGACGTATTTACCATGGTCTAAGGGAGAAGTAGAAGAGCGAAAACTGTCACTACTGGCGTCATCATCATCGCCCAATTCATCTTGGTCTTCAGAAGGAGGTGCTGCTTTTGGGGGATCTGATGCGCGAGTCTCCCCAATGATTTGCACTTTATCATCTGTAGTGCCCTGAGCAACAGGAACTACAGAGTCCTCTTGTAAAGCCGAAGGAGCACTAACTTCAACGTCGGCCTGGCCAATAGGAGGAATAGAATCCCTTTGAGTAATGGAAGCAGGGTCATTGCAAAGAATAGGTCCTTGGTTCCGACGCCTCTTTAGAGAGGGGAGAGTTAAGGAGGAGTCATCTTCATTCTCCTTGGATTCTTCAGTGAGGGACTCAGCAACCGGAGTAGGTGTTGCAGTTCCTGTCCCAGACAGGGTACTCTGCGAATCAGTTCCCTGCAGAATGGTAGGCAAGTCGCTAAGACGCCTCAAACTCTTTCACTTATGTGAAGATTTCTCGGGAGAAGACTGCGATGGAGGAGAAGTCTTCCTCAACGTCAGATCAAGAGAAGCATCAAGGGAGACAGCCTAAACCGGTGCATCAGTGTTCTCTTCCCTTTGTTCCAATTCATTAGATGTGTTGTCCCCCCTGAAGTCCTCCATCCCTGCCACTTTCGTGTTGTTGGCCTTATTTTTCTGGGCATACCAGGATCTGATCTCCTGCAGACTGGTATGGTGTATGTTGAAATTCTGAGGAGCGGAGTTAGCATCCGCAAACCATTTACAGAAGCAGAAGCTCATACTCGAGTTCGGGGTCCTGAGCGGAAGATCAAATTTGGCTTGAGTTCCTCCTGCGATGAAGTGAAACTAAGCTCGAGCTCCCTCAAGAACATTCCCAACAAAGCTTAATTCTCTATTGGGATTACCAATGCAAAGCTGATCATACTCAAACTGTCGAGCAAATCGACTCGGGTAGTAAGGTTCTATATAGCAAAGGTTCCCCAAACGAAGGACCAGATGCCTTGGGTGGATGTTTATCAACCACCAGAAGCATCCCGAGGATAGAGTAGTAAATTTATCAACACCAGCAGTGTCCGCAAATTCTTCCCCGTATCCAGCATTCGGGAAGTATGGGAAACATCTGAACAACTCAAAAGTTAAAAAATGACGAAGGGTTTTGCGGATCGCGGCCATGTAGCCCCCTTTCCATTGCGACCTCTCGTAGTGCTACACTTTGGGAGCACCTAAGTCAATCTGCGAGTCTGCAGGGCTCATCAAAGTAGGGCAATGTAGAACCAGCCAAGCCATCAAATAAGTATAAGGGAGTTATACACGCGGATTAGGAGTCTTGATGACAGAGTCTCCTTTCTTTCTCTGCTCCTTCTTCACATTGCAGATATTCTTCTCAATCCGCTTTGGATACTGCATACCATAGCGGGCAACAAACTGAGTCGCCTACCCAATGCCAGTAGAACGGCTGAGTATACGGCCCCAATGGGTATGTTTTTCTGCGAAGGAATAACATACTTTTTCAGCCAAACCAGCTAATAACCCGCCAAGAAGGCAGGGTGAGATAAAGGTTGAAGGGCCTGATAATGAAAACTCTCAAAGGACGTCCCAGCTTTGAAAACGTTCTCGTCAGCTTCGGCAACAAAGCATCTGTCTCAAAACTTGCAATTCTTCTCTCAACCTCCTTTTCAGAAACTGGAGGAAGGCGAATGAAGTTTGGATTACTCCTAGAAAAATTAGGCAGAAGATATTTTAGCCACTTCTTTGGCTTCAAACTACGAGTGCCCGATGTGTGGGTGCATATATGATAATGGCAGAGCAATTCCTAGTAAGTATCATAAGTCAAAGGGTCCTGAGTATTCAGCAGATGGAGTTCTTCTCCAGTAGAGATGTACTCTTCATACGGGACTGTAGATACTAAAAAAATGTATACTTAAAAATATATATATAATAATAATAACAAATAATAATAATAATTAAAAAAAGAAGGGGGGAGATTCTTTTGGAGAGGGAATTCTTTGGCGAGGCAATTTTTTAGAGGCCGGAGTCCAAAAATCTATAGAGGAGTTTCTCAATCTAAAGAGATCGGATCATTAACGGAGTACAGAATCAAGACTCCACCGCTGCCAGAAACCACAAAAATAAAGGGGAATCGAAATCAATTCTTGTATGCCCGAAAATTTGAATCTTCCTTTATATTGCCAGTTTGATTTTGAATTACAGCAATAAAAGAAAAACTACAAAATAAATTCGAGATTACAAGAATGGGGATCGATTGATTTCGATTCTCCTTTATTTTTATAGTTTCTGGCAGCGGTGGAGTCTTGATTCTGTACTCCGTTGACCGTCTGGCTTGGAAGGGGATGACTCTGCTCTGCTCCTCAATTTTACGAGCTCGCCCGAAATCGTCTAAAAGTCCCTTTCTCTGGAATCAACTCCTGTCTTTTATAGACCGAAGAAGCTCAAAATCCGGCTCCAATCCTTCCTGAAAAATCGGATCATAGAATATCAGTGAAACAAATAAATGAAAATAGGCGGAAAACAACCCGCAGGTTGGCACCTGCGGGAGCGCTTTCGCGGGTGCCTACCCGCGGGATCGCTCCCGCGGGTGGCAACCCGCGGGAGAAACTCCCGCGGGTGTCCACCCACGGGAGTTTCTCCCGCGGGAGGGCTCCCGCAGGTGGCCACCAACGGGAGTTTCTCCCGCGGGTTTCTCCCGCAGGTGCCAACCCGCGGGTTGTTTTTCGCCTATTTTCATTTATTTGTTTCGCTAATATTCCGTGATCCGATTTTTTAGGAAGGATTGGAGCCGGATTTTGAGCTTGTTCGGTCTATAAAAGACAGGAGTTAATTCCAGAGAAAGGGACTTTTGGACGATTTCGGGTGAGCTCGTGAAATTGAGGAGCGGAGCAGAGCCATCCCCTTCCAAGTCAGACAGTCAACGGAGTGCAGAATCAAGACTCTACCGCTGTCAGAATCCACAAAAATAAAGGGGAATCGAAATCAATTGATCCCCATTCTTGTAATCTCGAATTTGTTTTGTAGTTTTTCTTTTATTGCTGTAATTCAAAATCAAATTGGCAATATAAAGGAAGATTCAATTTTTCGGGCATACAGGGACGTCTCCCATAGGCAAGCCCGCATCTCGTGGAGGGCGAAACCCAATTCACCTCGAGGGCAAAAAACTGTACAAGTATCAGGATTATATAATTCCAATAAAGCAAAGAAATGGAATCTGCTGGCGGGAATGCCATGCTGAACAACCCTGATAGCGCGATACAGCCCCGCATGATGAAGCTGATCTCTAAATGATCGCAGAAAAAAGTCAGTCAAGACCGCCCACTCTCCTTTCGAAGAGCAGTGAACCTATCCAGGGGGACGAAAGTCCTGAACAGGAAACTCTCCTTGTGCATTGGTAAAATGGTGCAGGAAAGTCTGCGCAATTATATAAACCTCGCCTCTGGGAAGATCGTGTTTAAGCAATCCCGGCAGCAATCCACGAAAGCTCTTCCCAGTACCACGAGGAAAAGTACCTTGAGCATTGAAGCCCCCCAACAAGATACCGTCTTGTGGCCTGTTTATATGCCAGTCCATTCGTCTGGGCACAAAAAGGGATTGAAAGAATAAGAATGGATAAGATCTCTTTATATTGGGAAGAAACAAGTGGCGACCTTCAACTTAGCGAAGCCACTTGTAATTGCCATCTTCCAAACCACTGTCGGGCATTGAAATATGGTCCCCAAACAAAAAGACAGGTTTGAGCAACGGAGACCGATTATCTCCTTCGAAAGATACATTGGTCACCAGCTCTCGCAATGTTGAGTGAGAAGGGTGGAGAATCTTGTCTTCTCTCTCTTGGTTATCTGAGACTGTTCAATGGGGAAATATATGTCCAAATCTGAACTCTTTCTTCCCATCATAGCCGTCAGAATATCCGAAATAATGATCCTTTAGCCAAGGATTCAAGGCGTAATCAACTGCAAAAGACATTCAGATTCAGAGATAAGAAGAAAAATGAGAAAGGGATTGCCTTTCGGCTTTTTACCTCCAATCAAAGATTCCTGCCGAACCACTATCTAGCTAGATGCAGCTTGAGGATCTTGACGACTCTTGGCAACGACGTCGGAAGAAGAAGCTTTCTTCGGCATCTTTTGCAGAGGAGGAAATCTCTCACACGGAGAATTAGATAGAAGATTGAAGACGAGAAGTCTAAGGAGTCCAAACGAAGAACTCAGATTTCAAATTCCTCGAGATAAGGGCAACCTCTAGTAAAGTGGAGGTTGTATAGCTGGTGATTTGACGGCCAAGATCTTCGAACAGACGTGATATCTGGCTTGAATCGCGTGGATACCTTTTCATTTAATGCGGCTCAGAAAAATGCCTGCCAGCCTTCCCGCAAAAAACTCGTGACCCTAATACATAGTCGGTTTCTCCTCAAAAAGCGAAGTTCGCGACCCTAATACAGAGCCGCTTTCTTCTCAAAAAGTGAAGGCTTGCGACCTTAATGCAGAGTCGCGCCCCTTCCGAAGACAATTCGCGACCCTAATACAGAGTCGGTTTCTCCTCAAAAAGCAAAGTTCGCGACCCTAATACAGAGCCGCTTTCTTTTCAAAAATTGAAGGCTCGCGACCTTAATGCAGAGTCGCACCCCTTCCGAAGACAATTCGCGACCCTAATACAGAGTCGGTTTCTCCTCAAAAGCGAAGTTCGCGACCCTAATACAGAGCCGCTTTCTTCTCAAAAAGCGAAGGCTCGTGACCTTAATGCAAAGTCACGCCCCTTCCATAGACAATTTGCGACCCTAATACAGAGTCGTTTTCTACTCAAAGATGAAAGCTCGCGCCCCTAATACAGAGACGTGTTCTTTCCAAAATAAGAGTTCGCGACCCTAATACAGAGTCGTCTTCTATTCAAAGATGAAGAGTCGCGCCCCAAATACAGAGACATCCCTTCAAAAGCAAGAAGCAGTAGTGACACTAATACAGAGTCACAGACTTCAAACAAACGCAATGGAAGTTCTAATACAGAAGATTATATCCAAAGTATTTCGAAACTCCTCAAAAAATCATAAGAGTTTTGGAAACTTTGGAGGGGGTTTTATCGGCGAAAAATTCTGGAAAAGCAAAGCAGATCCACGAATTCAGAGACAGAAGCCCGCAACTCATCGGATCTGCGAATCTAAGAAACTGAGGTCCGCGAATCTAAGAAATTGAGGTCTGCGAATCTAAGAAACTGAGCTCCGCGATCCAGACGACGGAACAGGTTCGCGAATCTAAAGCTGAGATTCGCGACACTAGCCATAACTTTCGGGTGGGGGTTTAATACAAAGTCACCCAACCCGAACAGAAGAATTGCCACCTCGGATCGTGGGAATAACTGCCAAACGAATGCAGCGGCGTTACTTCAATCGTGGGAATAACCACCTAACGAATATGGTGGCACTTCTCGAGTAGTGGGAGCTAACGGTCGAGCAAATATGGCGGGATATTACTCCAAGCCCCCTATAAAAGGCGGGGAGCGAAAGAGATACAGACAGAGAGAGACGGACATCTTCTCCCAGAATTTACCCCTTGTGATTAAGAGTAAAGAGCCATTTTTCTTTCCTTTAGCCAACTGAGAGAGATTGTACGGAGTGTCAACGGAGAGCATGATCGTCTTCCATAACTACCTAGAAATCCAGCCTTAAACAAAGAGGAAAAGCTATCTTCCTCATATTCTGTAAATGGGAAACCGTCCGATTGTAACCCTTCTATTGAAAAGACTTCGATATAAAGAGCGTGCAACTTTCATGGCAAACACATGTGTCAGGGAAAGTTCATGAGAACAAGGATGAGGCATGAAAATTCCTAGAGGACCTATTGTGGAAAACTATACTGTTGGAGAGTCCTGCTAAGAAGCCCAATGCATCAACTTCTGCACATAAGGGTGAGATATACAATGTCTACAGTTTTATAGCTACCGAAGTTAAGTTTGCAGCCCTTGCTAGAAGAATCAAAGCGTTGGAAACTCCTAACGCTCCACTGGTGGGTCAAATCAATCAAATACAAGTTCCCACATGCTTTAACTATAGAATTCTAAGCAATGTTATGGAGGAGTGTCCATTATTGATGAATCCCGCGGATCTAGAACTTGAATAGACTAACGCATTATTTCAATGACCAATAAATAATTCCTATGCTCCTACATAAAATCTGGATTAGAGAAACCACCCAAATCTCTCATGGAATTAGGGGCAATATTAGAGAGCCTCCAACTCCAACATGCAGTCTCCACGTAATACTAAGTTCCCAAGACATAATGTGAGTGTCTACCAACACCCAAATCCCACAAATGCTAGGAACAACTAGATTAGACCTCCTATAGCCAATCTTTCTACCCACTTTTTGGGCCTAACAATGATCATGATAGATGGCTAACGACACTTGAGTGGACATGGCTAATCTTCTCAAGACAATGTCCAATTTAGACACAAACATGCAAAATTTAATGAAAGTGTCTACTGATTTTATACAACGAATCGAGCAGTAACTTTTTGCAAATTCTCAGTCGATTATGAGTTTAGAGCAGCAACTTAGACAGTTAGCTATACAGTTGAGTGAGTGGGGGCCGGGTACCTTTCCAAGCCAACCAATAATGAACTCCAACTCCAACTCATCTCAGTCTATTATCCCATTTTCACCAATGCAATACCATTCACATGCTAAGCAAGTAAACAACACTATAGCCATGTCCCTTGATCCCACTCCTACTATTCCGCGGGCCACACCATCTCTTCCCTCTCTTTATCCACATCCATCTCCATCATCTCCATTGTCATCTTATACTCATTCAGAATCGACTTAGGAAGCCTTCACCACAAGTAGAGAAGATTTTAGAAATATTTCAGCAAGTGAAGGTCAATATTCCTCTCCTAGATATCATAAAATAGGTTCTCATTTATGCCAAGTTTCTTAAGGATTTGTGCACTAAGAATCAAGTAATAAACATTTCTGAAAAAGTTTTTCTTGCGGCATATATATCGCAAATCCTCTCTTCTTCTTGCCTATCAAATGTAAAGATCCAGGTTCCCCCATAATCTCATGCACTATTGGGAACACTATATTTGATAGGGCATTGCTTAATCTAGGAGTAAGTGTCAACTTATTTTCTTATACTGTTTATCAGCAACTAGGGTTAGGAAAGTTTTAACCTACCAAGGTCACACTATAGCTAGCTAATCATTCGATCAAGAGACCACTTGGTATAATTGAATATGTGCTTATCAAGGTCGGCAAGTTCATTTTTCCTTTAAACTTCATTGTCTTAGAAACTGAGCCAACTCTCAATTCATGTAATCAAAATCCTGTTACCTTAGGCAGATCATTCCTTACAATATCAAACACATTAATCGATTGCAGGAGTGAGCTCATGAAGCTATCATTTGAGAATATGACTGTAGCATTGAATATATTCAATATGGATGTGCACAAGACGAGTTCTCTCATTGAGATAAACATAGCTCACAGCATACACATTCATTTTATATCTTATACTGATGATGAAGCCACATTTGAGCAAATTTTTGAAAACTAGCTCATATTATTAAATGAATTGGCGTAGACCGACTTTATGGATGATGACACTTGCGCAAGTGTGCTGTTCATTTATAAGCAAATCTATGAAGATTTATTTGCAGAGGAGCTGACATTACTTCATGAGTTAGAAGGGCCACTATACTTTATAGTCCATAACTTATTTGATCATGGGGCACTCTTTACACCTTATGATATTTCTACATATATGCTTATTACTAATGATGATTGTCAGGTTTATATTGATAATTTATTTGACCCAATTAATGCTTACATGGGGAAAAAGAGGAAGCGAGGATGGCATAAGAGATAAAATGATAATTTCATGACTTATAGAAGGTTGATAAGATACAATAATGCACCAATTTCACATTTGAAATGCATATAATATGAGAGTGGGAAGCGATCTAGAGGTCGAAACTACTTGTCATGCTTTAATAGGGTGACTGTATTGAGATTGTGATTTTTCATGACTCTCATTAGTTGTATATTATTTATAAAATATTTTTCAACTTTACTTTTCCATCTTTGGTTCGTGTATGAGGGCATACACGAGTTTAGGTACGGGGAAGTGGATTAGGAGATTTTTTGTGTTTTTTAGGATTTTTAATGTTTCTTAGGATTTTTATTTTATTTTATTTTATTTTTAAATTTTTAGATTTATTTATCTTACACTTTGGGTGGATTTTAGGGTATTAAAAAAAATCTAAAAAATCTAAAAAGTAAAAATTAAAAAAATTAAAGTTTTTTTATTTTCTGCAATAAATCAAGCTAATTACAAATTATAGAATAAGTTTAGATTAGATATTTGATATGAGAGTAGATGGAATAATACACTTAGAATTTTATGAAAAAATTAAAATCTAAAAAATAAATACCGCTAATAGTAATTTTGAGTTAAGTATATATCTATTTTTTACTTAACAATAGTTTATTAGGTTAATGATAAAAATGATAATAATTAAGTAGTTTTTCTCTCTAAATAAGAAAAAAATAAAGAGGTGAGTCTAGTACTTAAGGCAATGATTCTTTATAAATAAATAAATTTCTTAAGAATTACTAAGTTGGTTGGTATTTGAGTCTAAACAAGCATGAATATTCAAACAAATAGTATTTTTAAGAGATAGAGTATGATTCGAGTAATCAGTATTTATGCCTAAGCAAATGTGAATATTCACTTGAGAGGTAAAATATTCACAAAAAGAGGAAAAAAAATTATTTCGAGAGAAAAGATGAATCATACACTAAAGTTTGAGTCTAAAACTAAAATAAACAATCACACGTGCATGTAAATGTATAGGAGCTAATGAATTATTTATTAGAAGGTATTGAAAGGTAAGATTTAAATTTTTGGCTAAAAAGATAAGTGTATTTGATATGACACTTGACTTAAATATTGACAATCTAAATACATTCTTAAGTTTATGTTTTATTGAGATTAGTTGTAGAGAATACCAAAACGATTTTTCTTTCTTTTTATAATTTTTTTATTTTTCTTGATTTTTGGTTATCCTTAATTTTGTTTTCTTTGTTTCTTAATCTATATTCTATTTGCCATATTTGTGAGTAACAACGCTGAAAACTCTCACAAGACATGACTCGTCCACCATGCTAACCTAGGGATTTAACGACTTATTACACGTGCTAAGTATAATCGCGATTCCTGTGAAAGTGAGTTAGGATTTTTCTCTTTACTCATAAATTTATATTTTGCTCGAGAACTAGTAAAAAATAGATAGGGTGTGATAAGTGTCATATATTGCATATTTATAACCCTCATATTATTTATTTTTATATATAAATAATATTATTCAGGTATTTTTAGTGTGTTTTTCAGGTTAGACTTATTCTTGCAAGGAGATGGCACGAACTCAAGAGACGGATTAGGAAACCAAATCCAAAAGAGCTAAAAAAGAATAAAGCTGCAAGAACACAAAACTATGAAGTACCAAAATGAAGTACAGTTAGTCAGAAGAGAAGAGCAAAGTCAGAGCTTCAAGCAGTAGAAAGTAGAAGCCCAACATCCAAATCTCTCTCGTGAACTGGCGGCAATAGCTGCCATTTAGCGGCAAAGAGGGCCCACAAATATTAAATCTTTTTTGAGGACTTCGTTGTAATTTTGTAGTTATTCAGTTGTAATAGGATTAGGGTTTGGTATTCTGAGGCCTCTCTATTGGTCGTATCATTATAAATAAGGGTTTCATGTAATTTAGTATGCACTTTTTCATTAAATAAAATTAGGATTTTACCAAATGGGCAACGACCGCAATATTGAGCTCTAGAGGTAATTGCATTACTGTTCATTACTTTTATTAGGTAATTCTATTTTATTTTCTTTTTAGTTTGTTTAGTTTATTTTCTTTCTATGATAGTTTAATCGCTTTCTAGTGTAGATTTATTTGCTTTGTAGTTTAGATTTCTCTTGCTTTTTAGATAATTAGAATTTTTATGGCTTTCATAAATAAAAATTGGATTCTAATAGTAAAGAATATTAGTAACTAATTAGTTTAGTTCTAGGATGTAGATGAAACTACAGATCAATCTTATATTAATCTATTTGTATTCTTTCTAAAATAAAAATAAAAAATATATGATTTTTCTATGAAACAATAAAAATACAAGAACTCGTAGATTAAGATTTTGATAGATTTTGCTTAATTAAGTATTATGATTGCTTATACTTAGTTAAGGTTTGGAGTTGTTTGTTTTTAGTTGTTTTATCGATTTATTTAAAGATTTGGTTTGTTTTTTTATGAAAAGTAGTTTTTTTTTTAAGGATTAGACTTACACACAACTTGATAGTTTATACTTAGAATGCTTTAAGTAGAAATTAAACTAAAAGATTAAATTTTTAAGAAAGAAAGAAGTTAAAATGTATTAGATTTGGTGTAAACTAGTGGATTCTATATCCAAGATTAATTAGAATCAACTAAATTCTATCTAGAACTCATAGTTAGCTCGCTAAGTATTAGAAAATAGTAAAATTGCAAAACACTAGAGATCACTATGGAAACGACATATTTGCGCCTATAACTACACTATGTGCTTGCAGTAGAATAATTCACATTACATATCATAGATAATAAATTCAACACAAATTGGATATTATGAAGAGAAATGCTTACTAGAACAATTAAAAATATAATTTTAAATCAATTTTTATTTAAAATTTGGTTCTAACTGAACTGAACTGAATAAGTTTGGTTCTATTTTGGTTCCCATTCCAAATCAAATCGGTTCTATTTTGTTAAAATTGGCCAAAACGACCCAAAACCGACCGATACTCACCCTTATCAAAGGTCATTACATTTTGACTATTAATTGTTGTTGCAATGGAATGAATTGCTACTGTGCTTGAATCATTTAATCCGTGTACTATGTACTTGTGCAATATTATTCTCTAAGTTACGCTTTGGAGGTGGTTGATACACCAACATCAATGTTATTGCTAGTATGATGCATTATTGAGGAGCTTGATTTATAATTGGTTTTGAGCTAATTATATTGTTGCTGAGGATTCTATTTTCATTGAAGATTGGATGTTTCTTCTAACCAGGGTTACATATTGAGGAATATAGATTGTTTGCCAGTTGAGTAATTATGTTAAAAGTGTTAGCTTGTTCATTTAATACTTCCTTAAAAACTGGTAGAGTTGGATTATCGCATGTTACATGTCTTTATAACTCATAAATATCGTAAATCTATGGAACTTGTCTATCACCTTAACCGTTTCTTGTTTCTTTATGAACGAATCTTTAATCTTTTTAGTAAGTGTGATTAGTCTTACTGCTATATCTTCAGTCTCACTCAATATAATAAGCCACCCATATTTTGAGGCGTTGCTATAAAGTGATTGTGTTCAAAAGTATCCTCTGTTTTTCAAACTTGTGAATTTTTAGCAAGAGAATCAAGATATTCTCATGCTTCATCAACATCCTTGCTCAAGAACTCCCCATTATACATAGTCTCAATAAATTACTTGGTTGCAGTATTTAATCGTTGATAGAAGATACTTACGAACCTCCAAATCTTAAAGTTATGATGTGGGTATGAGAGTAGTAAATCTTTAAATCTATCTTAACAGTCGAAGAAAGTCTCGTTATTCTTTTGGTAAAATGTAACGATTTGCTTACAAAGAATTAGTTCGATGTGAAGGAAAAATATTCTCAAGGAGTTCTTTTTCCATCTCATCCTATCTTCCAATTGAATTTGATCTTATGGAGTGTGATCACATTTTTACTTTGTCCTTTAAGGGGAACCGTAAGAGCTTTAGTTTTAGTTATTCTGTGCTATTATAGATTGATAGAATTTATGTATATATAAATATGGACTCTCCTTCTCTGTTCCATGGAACTTAGATAAAAGTTATACAACTCCTAATTTAATCTCAAGGTACCATATATTTAAAGAAAAAATAATGCTGGAAGGTTGGGTTGTCCTGTCTGGTTGGAAGAAATTGCATAGGGATCTTCTATTGCCTCCATATTGGTTTTGATCATCATTCATATCGTGACCCCAAATCTGTTGTTATTATTGATTTTATTCATTGTACTTATCCCAAGTAATGAAGCCAAAAACTTGATGCGACCTGAATTATATACTCTCAAGAGTAGGAGATCGACAAGTAGTACTTAGGAAGTAAATCCAAGAATATTTTCTCGAGAATACAATATTGTGCATTGTGTATGACACTAATATTATAGGTGACAAAAAGAAAATAAAATAAGAGTTTAGTTCAATTGGATGGAAATTAAAAATAAACTAGAAAATAAACTATAGAGTTATACTGGCTTAGATGAGTAAATGTCTCAAGATTGAATCAATGGATGAGTTATTATATTATTATCTCAATTATATAGATCATGTGGTCGTATAAAACCAGAAAATATATCATTGAAAGTACAAAATTACAGAAACTTATAATATTGAAAATTGGCTAATTACATCAAATAAATCCTATTTGAATTTTTGAGATAATTCTAAGTATGATCTATGAATAATAGAAATAACTATTTAAAGTCTAGGTACATATCATACCTAAAGAGTCAATAGCATATTCAAAACTAAGTAACAATGACATGTCAAACTATAAACCATCAAAATCTCAAAAATTATATTTAATGTCAAACAAGATAAATAGGGAACCAAAAATTAATATTATATTAAATAATTAAGCATAAAAATAATAAAACTCATATCAGATCATCATCAAAAGTTTGTTCCTCATTCGAAGCCAATAAAAAATTTAGCCACATATACTCTTTATAGCTATCGAATATTGATAAAAAAAAAAATTTGACTAAGTAACTATGCGAGAGTATGGAACTAAAATCTCTCTAAACTCTCTAAGACCCTAACAAATATCTATCTATATATCATATATCTCCCTTTTCTTTTTCCAAAGTGCAATGAGTATTAATAACCTCCATAGAATTTAATCACCTAAAACAATAGTTCTATCTATTTAGAAATCATTTCTACCTTAAAAAACTATATCCATGTATCTGACCGATGGCTGTAGATAGTGGCTTTGACAGCTCTTTTTGGTTAGGGTTTATAGTGCTGAGAATTAGGTGGCTGTCGATGTCCTGCCAGGAAATTGTCGACAACACCCTAGCAACTTTGCTGCTGAGTCTACTATGCATGTATATACACTTCACATTTGATTTTCTTACTTCTAAAACCCTGCAAAAAGGTTATAAAACAATAGAAAAAATATTCAAGTGGAGAATTAAAGTAATATGCAAAATAATTCATTAATTTTTCTTATCAATCATCAAAATCGGATTATGATGCACAAATAGATATGAAATATAGTACTTTTCACTCATAACCAGCAAGCTAGATCATTTTACAAAATTCACTATGGCTGTCAATAGGGCTTAGATATCTGTCTATAGCTATCTGTTCTGTGCATGTGTACAGAATTGTGCCAGCCTCATCTCTTATTGTCTTCCCTCCAAAATCTACAAAAACACATCAAAACTTATTAAGTTAGGGTATATACTCAAATTTAGGATTTAACACGAGTATATAAGATATCAAGGTATCATAAAAGTACAAAAGTAAATTACGAGTGTATAAATTATTTATGAAATAATGCACTTTTCACTTGGAATCACTTAATAGGTGGTTGGTTGGAATGAAAAGTTGATGTTCATGGGAGTTTAGAAACCATTACCCTGGAGGAAAGCAGGTGTTCATGATGTCACATATAGCTCAATTTTCTTGGAGTTATGATTTGTATGTGACATCAATGCATGCACGAGCCATATGTTACATGACGAATGATCTATTTTCAAGACAACAAACGCATGACATCTGACAACATGATTAACCCTAGTAAGGTATTTGATGGACATAGTATGCTAGACTTGGTGACTTAACATGGTAAGAGATTACTTGATTATGAGTAAACATGCACATGACTTAGTTGATATGGTACTAGTTCTCGATTCTTTGTTGTGACATGTAGATGTTGAGACATGGATATACTATAATATTTTGATAGATTGAGTGTATAATAAACCTAGATAGGGGGATTTGAAAAAACTACATGATAGATAAGGATATTACGATACATGGTTTCAAGATGATTGGCAGGTTAGCGATCGAGCAACACTCACATGGTATATCTGAGGACAATAGTTCAGTATTTTCAGATGATACGTCCGACTATATAACACACTCGGGTCTATCGTGTAGTGTCTAATGGTACATCATGACATCTTCTTATGTTTATGACAAGATCCAGGGTATGCATAAGCACTTTTATGATATTGAGATTTAGCATGCTTCATATTCAATCCATAATTTTCATAACTAACGTGGGCATGACCAGCCCTAGAATTCAGCATAATCATTTGCACCTTTATATGATTTATTTATTACATTTATGTTTCATGCCAGCACTACCAACCCAATTATTACATGCTCACATACACTTGTCTTAATCCTTTCTCATTATTGATTTTCCTTCATTTTATGTATACTCGATGGATCTAATCTCTTGGGTTTCTATTCTAGACTGCGGAGATGAGGAAGTAGAGCTTGCCCAGCCGACAATCCGTACTTCATTGGCTAGACCAAATGTCAGTGAAGGGTGAAGATCTAAACACTCATTTTGTTGTTATATTATTTGTTCTGGACACTGTCTTTCCTTCTTTGATCTTTTAATTTTGTGTATATTATCAAATAGTGTGTCAATCTATGTATAACTCTTTATAAATATATAAAATAGATTTCTTATCCTATTATTAGCATGTTTTTATGTTATCTAATTGGGCAGTAATTACAGTCATTTCAGAATTCTATGTCTGTAAGGTAGTCTTATAACTTTTTTATAGCACCTTCATTTGGAAAGTAGCTGTAAAACGAGGATCTTAAATTAGTTCATAGCATCACACAAAAGTTGGCATGACGCTATTCATAGTCTCGTGCAAAAGCTATATGTGAGGCTACCTATAGCCTCGTGAAGCATTGTTGCAAGGCTATTGCAATAGCCTAGCTAGCCATTTGAGCACAAGAATAGTCCCGCATATTAACTGTTTCTTGCCACATAATACAGAAAGTTGGATCCAATTTTCTCCAGCCACCAAATGAGGGCATTATATCTCCGTTATCTCCATTTAATGAGGAATTGTGATTCCCATTATGGAAAAAATGAAGGAGGGATGGTTACACCCTCTAAGGCTAAAAATATCCCTAAAATGAAAGTAAGAGGGCTAGCTTAATGCTGCTTTATTGGTTTTGGCTTGACAAAAGAAATGATTCCAACAGTTCTAAGAGGAGTTCTTTCTGCCCTTTCTGCTGCCGCATCGAAAGATCCCACATCAAACAAAGAATAGTGCGGTTTGATCCTATCCTCTTATTGTTCTAGCAAGGAAAGATCTATAACTCTCTTTTATTTCTTGTTAGCTTCATCGATTGTAAATGAATCTTGCAAAGAAAAGAAATACAAGTTTCTATAGTGTAATTTTTTATGGGACCCAATGAAACGAAGTGATGGGGATAAAAAAAAATGTTGAAAAAATGGAAGAGCTATGACGGCTCATAAAAACAAACAAAAAAGCATCAGAATCAAGCAGACCGCGATTCTTGTAATTGTAAAACGACAGTAACAATACAAGGCAAAAAGACCAAGAAATTCATATTTATCTCACCTTATGTAAAAGTGTACTCAACTAGCTTCATCAGTAGTTGTCAGTCGTGGGCTTTATCATTCTCTCTCTTCATCTTACTCTAAACTCTAGGTGTTTGATCCACCATGAGTTTATAGATAACATTAAATATAGTGTTATTGTATTCCATCTACTATAATATTGTATTATGTACTCTCTTAAATAGTAGGACATGAAATATGAACTGTTCTCTTAAAAGTTTGTGCTTTCCATTCAAGTCAAATTAGCGCATGCCCAATTCATAGCATTATAGAGGTGACTAACGGGCCGGTCCCGGCCCGGCCCGGCCTGGGCCGGTTCTCGGCACGGCACGGCACGGATGCCAGGGGGTCGGCCCGCCAGCACGGCACGGCAGGCCCGTGCCGTGCCCGGGCCGGGCCCGGGCGGGCCTGGGTTTTTTTAAAAAACAAAAGAAAAAAAAAAGGAGTTATAAGATAAAAAAATGTTATATTATATATAATCTCATTACATTTATATAATTACTCTATAAATCTCTTTAGAAATTATACAAAGCCCGAAGAGAGGGGAGAGGACCCTAGCCGTCACCCTCAACTTGTTCTTAATATATTTTCGAAGAGATTTATAAGTTAAAAATTAAAAAAAATTAAAAATACATGAATATCTTTACAAATTTAAATACTTTTAATCAAACTACATTTTCTTCTGGTAAGTCGAAGGTCTCTAGTACATTTTCATTAGTCAAGTCTTGTTCCCTGTCTTCTGCGTCGTAGCAATCCTTCAAGCAGACACACATCTCCAATGTGTCCGATGCCATTGAGGTTCTCAAGTCCGTGAGCACTCTACCACCTGTGCTAAAAGCAGACTCCGATGCTACAGTAGACACTGGAGGAGTTAGTAGATCACGGGCCATGTTGGAAAGTACGGGATATATTTTTTCCTGTGATTTCCACCATGCCAAAATATCAAAGGTTTCATACTTATCATAAGATGCGTTATCTTCATAATTAGCTCTCTCTAAATAATAATGTAATTCATTAAAATATGTACTAGTTTGTTTTGGCTTTTTTCTGTGAAATAGAGATGATAATATTGGATTACGAATTTCATTAGTAGATGGTTCTTTTGTAGTTTGTTTTGGCACACCATACATATCTTCATAAGTTTTATACATAATATCTAAACATGTTTTAATATCATTAAGTAAATCCCTCACATTATTTTCATAAGACATATTTGTATAAAATAAATCTATTAATATTTCAAGTCCATCTAACTTGCAACAGGGATCCACAACAGTTGCAAAATATAATAAGTATGGAAAATCTTTAAAATATTTATTAAATTTAATTTCCATAGGTTGAACAATACTTTCAAGTATAGAGTGATTTCTATATTCATTAAAAACCGAAGTAATTTCGGTTAGATAATATAATGCAATGTGTGTAGTTGGGTAATAAGTTCCTGACATTGCTCTAGTTGCATCTTCAAATTTGCCTAAAATCTTAGAAATGCAATACAACTGGTGCCATTCATTATTATCTAAACTATACATTGGTGTCTCTATTTCATTAAAAGTATTTATTACATTTTTATACTGAATAGCTATGTTTAACATTTTATATGTAGAATTTCATCTTGTTCTAACATCTATAGGTACAATTCTAGGTGATATTTTTATATTTTTACATATTTGTTTAAATATTTGTCTTCTTGACCCATTATCCTTAATAAAAAGTAATGTATACCTAAGATTCATTAGTGAATTATTTACTATTTTTAATCCATCTTGAACGCATAAGTTTAGTATGTGGCAAATACACCTAACGTGGAATAATTTTCCATCTAGAATTGGTTTTGTATAATTTTTAAGAATTCTAATAGCGGCCGTATTTTCAGAACCATTATCCAAAGAAATGGTAAATATTTTATTGTCTATTCCAAAGACTGAAAAAACACTTAGCATGGTTATTGATAAATTTTGTGCATTGTGAGGAAAATCAAATACCCTAAACCCTATTATTCTTTTCTGTATGCACCATTCTTGATCTATATAGTGTGCCGTCACGCATAAATAATGAGTCAAATTTTTAGCTTCCCAACAATCTGTAATTATAGCAACTCTAAAAATTAAAGAAGTAAAAAATAGCTATTAAAGTGTCCCTCTGCTCTTTATATAGTTTGAACATGTTGGATGTACATGTTGAATGTGGGACTTTTTTAAATTCGTCAGTAAATGTTGATTTACAAAATCTTTCAAATTTGCAATTTTCCGAAAAAGCAAATGATTGTTCATCATGTATTATAAATCTTGTTAAATGTTCTCTTGTTTTAATTGGATCATATTTACGTATACCTAATGATCCACCAAATGTGCTTATTTGTGTTTGATATGATATATTTGGTGGGTGATTTTTTTCTACGTATCTTTTAAGATGACCCGTTCCGCTATTTAAAGGAAACGAATAAATTTTATCACAATGTTTACACTTAGCTTTCCTAACATTGTTTTCTATTATTTTTTCAAAATGTTTACATATGTCCGATCTAACAGCCCTAGTAGATGTGGTAGTTTGTGTTTCGGGTATGGTTGTTCTAGTTGTTTCTTCCTAAGATACAGAAATGGTACTTGAGGAGGTTGTTCTAAGGGTTGACATAGATTTTGATATTCTTCATCAGTTAAAAATGGAATAAAAGAACCCGTGACTTGAGAGCAAGAAGCGTCAGACGAGTGTGGATCCATTTTAATAAATCCCAAAGAAAACAAATTAAAATTCTCAAAAAAAAATTAAATTATAAATACCTGTTAACCGCTGAACTAGTTGAGAGAGAGAGTAAAATATCTAGTTAGAGAGATGAAGCTGGAAACCGAAATAGCGAAAAAAAACCTTGCTTCAATGAGAAAACTTGCTTGGATCTTGTTTGGGAGACTTGCTTGCTTGAAACTTCTTGATCACTTGATTGAAACTTGCTACTTGTTTTGCTTGAGACTTCTTGAGAATTAAAGATTTAAGGAGGATTTTTAGAATGAATTTAGTGTATAAGAATGATGAATGATAATAGAAGAGATATTGAAGTATTTATAGAGAAAGAAAAGGTTTTAATTTGCAAAAAAAATTACAAAAACCCCCTCAACGGTTATTTTGACCGTTGGGGGAGAAATCTGCAATTTTTTTTGCAAAAAACCCCCAACGGCTATAAAAATAGCCATTGGGGGGCTATTTGCAAAAAAATTTTACAAAAACACCCCCTAAACACCCCAACGGCTATTTTTCTAAATAAAAAAAAATGGCGACCGTACGTGCCAGGCACGGCCCAGCACGGCCGTACCTGGCCGTGCCGCCGGCATGGCCGGCCTCGGCCCGGCCCAGGCCGAGGTGCCGGGCCGGGCGTGCCCAACGGGCCGCCCGGCCCGTTAGTCAAGTCTAGCATTACACCTTCAGGTATGTGCGCTCCTTTTTTTTTTTTTGGCCACAATATGCCAGTTATTTGTGACTCGCATTGCTCCTAATCTCTCATGGCCCAACATTAATACATATTCAAAAGTCAATATTTAAATAGACAATTTACTTACGACTCTACATTTCAATTAGGTTTCGATTGGGCCTCTTATTCCAGATGTTATGTTTACCCTGATACCCAAAACAATTAGACTGTGTTTGGATTGAAAGAAAATGGTAGAAAGAAAAAGAAAGAGAAAAGAAAAGAAAATAAGATGAAAAATTGATTTTTCCTTAATGTTCGGTTAGTAAGAAAATATTTTCATTTTTTTTAAATTTTCTCTCAAAGCAAACAATAAAAAACATTTTATTTCATATTTTATTTTCTTTTCCTTCATTTTCTCTCAAACCAAATAGAACCTTACGAGAAAATCCATTCAACTTTACATTTATTTTAGCATTATACTTTTGAAATGCAAAAATTTATAAAATGACAAATACCCTTTTTTTGAAGAAAATAAGTTAAAATAAAGTTTTTACACTACTTGCTAGTCAATATTCTAAAACTTACAACTTAATTATAAGAGTGATTAAATATTTGTATTAGAAAAATAATATGAGGGATTAAATTTTCTACACTATTGATATTTTAATTTATTTATTTTTGTACTAAACTATTGAAAATTTAGTTTCAATTGTTGAAATTTTAAAAATATATGTTAAAATATTATTATGTTTTAGAATATTTTATAATCACCAATTAATTATGATAGAATCTTTATATTTTTAACTACTATAATTTATTTTATATATTTTTATTCTTAACAATTTACGCATAAATCTTTTCATTTTTGATATTATTCCTTTCAAGTTTTTTCAAAAGAATAAAAAAGATACTAAACTTAGTTCAACAAAGAAACAAGGATAATACGACATTTATGTCTAAACTAGAAATGCAAGTTTTATCAACTTACAGTATTTCTTGTTTTAGGGGAAAAAAAAAACTTAAAATACATGTAATTAAGCTCCAGGTGCCCTCAAATTTTTTGGACTCAGCATATCACTTTTTCAGACAAGGGTTTCATCCAAATACGTTTGGGAAAGGGCTTAAACGAAATTTGCCCTATTTTTTGAACCTCATAGTAAATAACAAATGCACTGATCATTCAAATGGGAGCCTTCTCTCTTCCACAAGAACCATTTAACTACAACGTGCTTATTGCATGTATATTGACGCAAGAGCTGGTTTATTCAGGAAGCATGCCATTCTTATTTCTAATGAAGTTAGCACTCAAGATTTGTCGTACGTGACCCTTGAGTGACATCGAAATGGATCCAACCTTTTGAGTTACGCAACAACTCGATGTGGAGTGCATGTTATGCCACTGTACCCATGAACCATGATGGACCCTATAGAGAATCACAATAGGAAGATAATTCAACATAGGTTGAAACATACTCTGATACCAGTTATTTAAGCTTGAACAAATAGACAGAGATCCAACTTTCTATTTAAATTTATCGTTTTGATTTATCAAATATGAGACAATTCTCATAAGGCATATTTGTTGAAAAAATAAAACCTAACAAATCAGATATTATCTTATATTCATATATTTTGAGTTGTTAGGATTTCAGTTGTTAGTATTATATTTATTTTATTAGTTTGATTTGTTGAGAATTGTTAATTAGAGATTTATTGTAACTAAATGTTATTTGATTTTATCCTTATGGATATTATTGTAACTATTTATATACTTAAGTTGAATGAATGAATGACTCTGAAATTTTCAATCCAAAATTTCATAATACATAAAATTTTGGATTGAAAATTTCAGAGTCATTCATTCATTCAACTTGAGTATATAAATAGTTACAATGATATCCATAAAAATAAGATCAAATAATATTTAATTGCAATAAATCTCTCAACAACAACTCTTTACAATTTAAACTAATAAAATAAATATAATGCTAATAATTGAAATCCTAACAACTAATAATATCTGAATATAGATAATATCTGATTTGATAGATTTTATTTTCTCAATACTTCCCTTCAAGCTAGAGACTAGATAAAACGAACGAACTTGCAGACAAGTTCCTGAATAGTTGTGCAGACAGTTTATTCCTTATGAATAAGCTTTTGACGAATAGAGAATAAATGGTTCTTATTGATAGAAAAGCAAAATAGTCACCTATGTATAAAATCAAAGAGGTGACATGAAGAATAGAGATACACCATTCAAATGATGATATATTAGTAAAATAATTTGCACTATGAATGATTACGTGTAAAGAATAAGAATCGACGTACGTGTCGATTATAGAAAGTGAATGAGGATTTGATCATAGAAAAAATGAAAATACTCAAAGATGGCTAAAAGCCAAGAATCATTTTACACACATGTTGATTGAGGATGATTGCGCCTAAGAAGGACATCATGATCACAAAAAAAATAAAAACGGGAGAAAAATATTGATTGCCAGAAAATTGGCGAAATATCAATAGGAGACATAATATCATTGAAAAAGAGAATAATTGAAAAAATTGTGATGCAATAGAATGTGGATCACAATTACTGGATAATAAAACCAGTTGATGGAGATATGGATAGAACCATACCAGAGTGGATGCTCTTAATGATTGTACTTAAAGAGATCTGGATGAAAACCAGATTGTAAATGGCACTGGAAGCTTAGAATTTTGCCAACGAACACTATGAGATAATTGATTCAAAATACTTTTGAAGAAAGACATGCTCGAGTCAGAATAGAGACTAAAAATTGTAGATCCAGGTCGAACCGAGAAGGAGGTGATCGATTGTGGCGAGACTATTTGAGATGAGTGTTTTGCGATTTTCTTTTACGATAGAATAATAGCAGAGGAAGATGGTTTGCTGGGCACGCATGGAGGTGGCCCAGCACCAACGGGAGGTACGTTGATGACTCCTAGAAGATTGATTGCTTTGATACCATTATGAAATTTTGGATTGAAAATTTCAGAGTCATTCATTCATTTAATTTTAGTATATAAATAGTTACAATGATATACATAATTAAGGATAAGATCAAATAAAATTTAGTTATAATAAGTCTCTCTACAATCAAAACTAATAAAATAAATATAATACTAACAACTGAAATGCTAACAACTCATAATATCTGAATATGAAATAATATATGATTTGCTTAGATTTATTTTCTCAACAATATCTTAATGTTATTCAGGTCATTTTTAGACATGATACAAGTTAGCATTCTTTAAGTAAAAACTTATATTAAACAAATCCATTTAGTCAACTTTGTGAATGCATGCAGGTGTTTTCACGGAATATAATATTGGCATTTTTTTTCAACAACTTCTTTAGGCGTTTGTTGTTTCTATGTATGTGTTTGTACGACAATTTCATCACTAGTAAACTATACGTGAAGTGGCTGTCCGCAGCTGAATTGGGGCATTTGGGCCATCAGCTCTTCGAGCTTAGAGAGGACGTTTTTCGCACATTTCTCCCTGCCTAATTCTATGTTTAGCCAGCAGTCAATGTGCAGAGACACAGGGACGAAGCCAGATTTCTTCTTAGTAAATATGATACGCTTGGAGTACAGTGTGTGTGTGTATATATATATATATATATATATATATATATATATATATATATATATATATATATATATATATATATATATATATATATATATAGAGAGAGAGAGAGAGAGAGAGAGAAAACGGGAAATACACCGGCGGTGAAGGGAGTTCCTTCACCGCCGCTTAGGTGGCCCAATAAAATTATAACACGGGACGTCATTCAAAATAACAAATAAATAAATTCTTTTAAATGACACCACGTGCAATAATTTTATTGGGCCGCCTAAGCGGCGGTGAAGAAAACTTCCTTCACCGCCGGTGTATTTCCGGTTTTCTCATATATATATATATATATATATATATATATATATATATATATATATATATATATATATATATAAACAGAAAATTTACCGATGGTGAAAGAAGTTTCTTCATCCCCACTTAGATGATCTAATAAAATTATTACACGTGGCGCCAATTAAAGAACGGTTAAGGAATTTTTTTTATTGTTTATTTTGAGTGGTGCCATGTGTAATAATTTTATTGAGTCACCAAAACGGCGGTGAAGAAACTCCCTTCACCGCCAATAAATTTTCTATTTTCTCATATATATATATATATATATATATATATATATATATATATATATATATATATATATATATATATATATATATATATATATATATATATATATATATAGTGTATATAAACATGCACATATTTGTACGCATATACCTTTCCGCACGCACACATACTAAAACACACTGTAAAAATATTTGAGGGAAATTTCTCGCCTAATTATACTCAGGACAAGAAGTTGGTAGCTATCCATCTTCCTAATTATTCATCAACTGGTGACAACACAAGTAAAGGGAAGGTGGATAATTAATTATCTAAATTATCTCTAGCTATATTAACGTAAGTTTGTCAATGCTTCATATGATGCAAAACTCGCCGTAAGTACCCCAGTAGCTAAATATGAAGTGACTTAACGAAAAGCGTACTTAATTAATGGTGCTATATATGTCCACAGTATTCCTTAATTGATGCATGCTTTGAGCGTCATGAACAATTTTGATATAATTTGATAACTAATGTCGCAAGACATGAAAAGTTAATTAAGCAATGTCATTCAATCGTATCCCTAACGGCATGCTAATTAACAAGCACTGAGATGATTATTATAATAGAATCAAGGGAAAGCAAGTCAAGAACCAGACAGGGGTTACCTCAGATTGTACTCTGGAAGAGGACGGCTAAAAATAATTACCTATTTCTTAACCAAAAGAAATTACACGTAAGCACAAAATCCGGAGAGCTATTACCGAACTGGAACTGGTGGAATTTAACGGCAAAGAGGGGCCCACAAATGTTGATCTTTTTCTAAGGGCTTCGTTATAATTTTGTAGCTATTCAATTGTAATAAGATTAGGGTTTAGTATACCGAAACCTCTCTATTGGTCGTATGCTTGTACATATGGGTTTCATATAATTTAGGATGCACTTTTTAATTAAATAAAATTAGGGTTTTACTGAAAGGGTAACGACCGCAATGCCAAGCTCTAGAGATAATTCTATTACTGTTCATTGATTTTCTTAGGTAATTCTATTTTATTTTCTTTTTAGTTTAGTTTATTTGCTTTCTAGGATAGTTTAATTTTCTAGTGCAGATTTATTTGCTTTCTAGTTTAGATTTCTCTTGCTTTCTAGATAATTAGAATTTTTAAGGCTTTCATAAATAAAAATATGATTCTAATAATTAGGAATATGAGTAACTAATTAGTTTAGTTTTAGGATGTATAGGAAACTACGGATCAACCTTATATTAATTTATTTGTGTTCTTTCTAAAATAAAAATAAAAAATAAATGATTTTTCTATGAAACAATAAAAACTAAAGAACTCGTAGATTAAGATTTTGATAGATTTTGCTTAATTTAAGTATTTTGATAGCCTATACTTAGTTAGATTTTGGGGTTGTTGGTTCTTATTTGTTTTATCGATTTATTTAAAAGTTTGGTTTGTTTTTATGAAAAGTAGTTTTTATGATGGATTAGACTTACACACAACTTGATAGTCCATACTTAGGATACTTTAAGTAGAAATTAAGCTAAAAGATTAAATTTTTAAGAAAGAAAGAAGTTAAAATGGATTATATTTGTTGTAAACTAGTGGATTTTATATCCAAGCCTAATTAGAATCAACTAAATTCAATTTAGAACCCATAGTTAGCTTGCTAAGATATTAGAAAACAATAAGATTGCAAAGCATTAGAGATCACTATGGAAACATGTTTGTGCCTATAACTACACTATGCACTTGCAATAGAATAATTCACATTACATATCATAGATAATAAATTCAATACAAAATGGATATTTTGAAAAGAAATGCTTACTAAAACAATTAAAAATATAATTTTGAATCAATTTTTATTTAAAATCTGGTTCTAATCGAACCGAACCGAACTGAACTGAACTGAACCGAATAAGTTCTGTTCAATTTTGGTTCCCATTCCTAATCGGATCGGTTCTTTTTCGTTAAAATTGGCAAAAACGATCCAAAACTGACCGATACTCACCCTTAACGAAGGTCATTACATTGTGATTATTAATAGTTGTTGCGATGGAATGAATTGCTACTGTGCTTGAATCATTTAAACTATGTACTATGTATTTGTGCAATATTATCCTCTAAGTTACGCTTTCGAGGTGGTTGATACACCAACATCGATGCTATTACTGGTAGGATGCATTATTGAGGAGCTTGATTTATAGTTGGTTTTGAGCTTATTATATTGCTACTGAGAATTCTATTTTTATTGAAGATTTGGATGATTCTTCTAACCAGGGTTATATATTGAGATTGTTTGCCAATTGAGTAATTGTGTTAAAAGTGTCAGCTTGTTCATTTAATACATTTTTAAAAGTTAGTAGAGTTGGACCATCGCAGATTACATGCCTTTATAACTCATAAACATTGCAAATCTATGGAACTTGTCTATCACCTTAATTGTTTCTTGTTTCTTTATGAGCAAATCTTTAATCTTTTTAGTAAGTGTGATTAGTCTTACAACTATATCTTCAGTTTCACTCAGTATAATAAGCCACCCATATTTTGAGGTATTGCTATTGATTGATTGCATTCAAAACTTTCCTCAGTTTTCCAAAATTGTGAATATTCAACAAGAGAATCAAGATATTCTCATGCTTCATCAACATCCTTACTCAAGAACTCCCCATTATAAATAGTCTCAATGAATTACTTGGCTGCAGTATTTAATCGTTGATAGAAGATACTTACCAACCTCCAAATTTTAAAGTTATGATGTGGGTATGAGAGTAGTAAATCTTTAAATCTAGCTTAATAGTCGAAGAAAGTCTTGTTATTCTTTTGGTGAAATGTAACAATTTGATTACAAAGAATAAGTTCGATGTGAAGGAAAAATTTTCTTAAGGAGTTCTTTTTGTATCTCATCCTATCTTCCAATTGAATTTGATCTTAAGGAGTGTGATCACGTTTTTTGCTTTGTCCTTTAAGGGGAACTGAAAATGCTTTAGTTTTAGTTATTCCGTGCTAATATTTTATAGATTGATAGTAGCGCAAACTTATTCGAATTTATGTATATATAAATATGTACTCTCCTTATATGTTCCATGGAATTTAGATAAAAGTTATACAATTCCTGATTTAATCCCAAAGTACCCATATTTAAAGAAAAAATAATGCAGGAAGATTTGGTTGCCATGTCTGGTTGGAAGAAATTGCATAGGGATCTTCTATTGCCTCCATATTGGTATTGATCATCATTCATATCATCACCCCAAATCTATTGTTATTATTGCTTTTATTCACTGTATTTTGGTTACTATTGCTCATATTTTCTAATGGTGTTTGAACTGGATGTTATTGTGGATCTATGTATGACCTCACGAGTCTAGCATTTAATACCCGCCTCCAACTGTTCGTACAGATTCAAAATGACACTAGTTAATGACGTTTGAACCATAACTTAGACTAAAGTGTAAATCAGAGTAGTATTTATCCCAAGTAATGATGCCAAAAACTTGATGCGACCTGAATCGTGTACTCTCAAGAGTAGGAGATCGACATGTAGTACTCAGGAAGTAAATCCAAGATTGTTTTCTTGAGAATACAATACTGTGTGCTATGTTTGACACTAATGTTATAGGTTACAAAAAGAAAATAAAATAAGAGTTTAATTCGATTGGATGGAAATTAAAAATAAACTAGAAAATAAACTATAGAGTTATACTGGCTTAGATGAGTTAATGTCTCAAGATTGAATCAATGGATGAGTTATTATATTATTATCTCAATTATATAGATCATATGGTCGTATAAAGCCAGAAAATATATCATTGAAAGTACAAAATTAAAGAAACCTATAATATTGAAAATCGGCTAATTACATCAAATAAATCCTATTTGAATTTTTGAGATAATTCTAAGCATGATATATGAATAATAGAAATAACTATTTAAAGTCTAAGTACATACCATACCTAAAGAGTCAATAGCATATTCAAAACAAAGCAATAAGTATATGTCAAACTATAAACCATCAAAATCTCAAAAATTATATTTAATGCCAAACAAAATAAATATGGAACCACAAACAATATTACATAAAACAATTAAGCATAAAAATAGTAAAACTCATAACAGATCATCATCAAAAGTTTGTACCTCATCCAAAGCCAATAAGAAATTTAGCCACATATACTCTTTATAGCCATCGAATGTTGAGAATAAAATCTTTTACTAAGTAACTATGCGAGAGTACGGAACTACAATCTCTCAAAGCTCTCTAAGACCCTAACAAATATCTCTCTATATATCATATATCTCCCTTTTCTTTTTCCAAAGTACAATGAGTATTTATAACCTCCATAAGATTTAATCACCTAAAACAAGAGTTCTATCTATTTAGAAATCATCTCTACCTTAAAAACCTGTATCCATGTATCTGACCGATGGCTGTCGACAGTGGCTTCGACAGCCACTTTAATAACTCTTTTCGGTTAGGGTTTATAGTGCTGAGAATTAGGTGGCTATCGATAGTCCTGCTAAGAAATTGTCGACAACACCCTGACAATTTTGCTGTTGAGTCTACTATGCATGTATATACACTTCTCATTTGATTTTCTTACTTCTAAAACCCTACAAAATGGTTATAAAATAATAAAAAAATATTCAAGTGGAGAATTAGAGAAATATGCATAATAATTCATTAATTTTTCTTATTAATCATCAAAATCGGATAATGATATACTAATAGATAAGAAATATAGTACTTTTCACTCATAACTAGCATACTAGATCATTTTACAAAATTCACCATGGCTGTCGATAGGGCTTAGATGTCTGTCTACATCTATCTGTTCTATGCATGTATACAAAATTGTGCCAGCCTCATCTCTTGTTGTCTTCCCTCCAAAATCTACAAAAACACATCAAAACTTGTTAAGTTAGGGTATATACTTAAATTCAGGATTTAACACGAGTATATATGATATCAAGGTATTATTAAAACACAAATGTAAATTACACGTGTATAAATTATGTATGAAATAATGCACTTTTCACTTGGAATCACTTAATAGGTGGTTGGTTGGAATGAAAAGTTGATGTTCATGGGAGTTTAGAAACCATTAAAGGACTAAGATATGTGTTAGGGTATCATCTTGGAGGAAAGCAGGTGTTCATAATGACACATATCGCTCAATTCTCTTGGAATTTTGATTTGTATGTGACATCAATGCATGCACGAGCCACATGTTACATGATGAATGATCTATTTTCAAGACAACAAACACATGATATCTGACAACATGATTAACCCTAGCAAGGTATTTGATGGACATAGTAAGCTAGACTTGGTGACTTAACATGGTAAGAGACTACTTGATTATGAGTAAATGAGTACATGACCTAGTTGATATGGTACTAGTTCTCGATTCTTTGTTGTGACATGTAGATTTTGAGACATGGATATACTATAATATTCTGATAGATCAAGTGTATAATATACCTAGATAGGGGGATTTGAAGAAACTACATGATAGATAAGGATAATACCATATATGGTTTCAAGATGATTGACAAGTTAATGATCAAGCAACACTCGCATGGTATATCTGAGGATAATATTTTAGTATTTTCGGGTGATACGTCCAACTATATAATATATTCGGGTCTATCATGTAGTGTCTAACGGTACATCATGATATCTTGTTACTTTTATGACAAGATTCAGGGTATGCATAAGCACTTTTATGATATTGAGATCCAGCATGCTTCTTATTCAATCCATAATTTCCATAACTAACGTGGGTATGACCAGGTCTAGAATTCAGCATTATCATTTGCACCTTTATATGATTTATTTATAACATTTATGTTTCATGCCAGCACTACCAACCTAATTATTACATGCTCACATACACTTGTCTTAATACTTTCTCATTATTGATTTTCCTTCAGTTTATGTATACTCAATGGATTTAATCTCTTGGATTTCTAATCAAGATTGCGGAGATGAGGAAGCAGAGTTTGCCCAGCCGACGATCCGTACTTCATTGGCTAGACCAAATGTGAGTGAAGGGCGAAGATCTAGACACTCATTTTATTGTTATATTATTTGTTCTGGACACTGTCTTTCTTTCTTTGATCTTTTGATGTTGTGTATATTATCAAATAGTGAACCAATCCATGTATAACTATTTATAAATATATAAAACAGTTTTCTTATCCTATTATTAGCATGTTATTATGTTAACTAATTTGGAAGCAATTACAGTCATTTTAAAATCCTATGTCTGTAGGGTAGTCCTATAACTTTTTTATAGCACCACTGATTGGAAAGTAGTTCTAAAACAAGGGTATTATATTAGTTCATAGCATCACATAAAAGTTGGCATGAGGCTATTCATAGTCTCGTGCAAAAGCTATATGCTAGGCTATCGATAGCCTCGCCAGGCATAGTTGCGAGGCTATTGGAATAGCCTCGCTAGCAATTTGAACACAAGAATAGCCCCGCATATTGACTGTTTCTAGCCGCATAATACAGAAAGTTCGATCCTATTTTCTCCAGCCATCAAATGATGGCATTATACCCCCATTATCTCCATTTAAAGAGGAATTGTAATTCCCATTATGGAAAAAATAAAGGAGGGATGGTTACACCCTCTAAGGCTATAAATATCCCTAAAATGGAAGTAAAAGGGCTAGCTTGCTGGTTTATTGGTTTTGGCTTAACAAAAGAAATGATTCCAATAGTTCTAAGAGGAGTTCTTTCTGCCCTTTCCGCCCTTTCCGCCGCCACATCTAAGGATCCCACATCAAACAAAGAATAGTGCGGTTTGATCCTATCCTCTTATTGTTCTAGCAAGGGAAGATCTGTTTCTCTCTTTTATTTCTTGTAAGCTTCATCGATTGTAAATGAATCTTGCAAAGAAAAGAAATACAAGTTTCTATAGAGTAATTTTTCGATGGGACCAATTAAATGAAGTGATAGGGATAAAAAAAGTTGAAAAATGGAAGAGCTATGACAGCTCATAAAAACAAACCAAAAAGCATCAGAATTAAGCAGACTGCGATTCTCGTAATTGTAAAACGACCGCAAAAATACAAGGCAAAATGATCCAAAAATTCATATTTATCTCACCTTATATAAAAGTGTACTCAACTATCTTCGTCAGTAGTTGTCAGTCGTGGGCTGTATCATTCTCTCTCTTCATCTTACTCTAAACTCTAGGTGTTTGATCCACCTTGAGTTTATAGATAACATTAAATATAGTGCTATTGTATTCTATCTGCTATAAGACTGTATTATGTACTCTCTTAAATAGTAGGACATGAAATATGAATTGTTCTCCTAAAAGTTTGTGCTTTTCCATTGAAGTCAGATTAGCACATGCCCAATTAATAGCATTACACCATCATGTATGTACGCTCCTCTTTTTTTTGGCCACAATATACTAGTTATTTGTGACTCGCATTTGCTCCTAACCCCTCATGGCCCAACATTAATACATATTCAAAAGTCAATATTTAAATAGACAATTTACTTACGACCCTACATTTTCATTAGGTTTCGATTGGGCCTCTTATTTAATATGTTATGTTTGCCTTGATACCCAAAACAGTTAGACTGTGTTTGGATTGAAAGAAAATAGAAGAAAGAAAAAGAAAGAGAAAAGAAAAGAAAAGAAGATGGAAAAATAATTTTTCCTTAATGTTTGATTAGTAAGAAAATATTTTTATTTTTTTAAATTTTCTCTAAACCAAATAATAGAAAACATTTTCTTTCTTATTTTATTTTCTTTTCCTTCAATTTTCCTCAAACCAAATAGAGCCTTACAAGAAAATCCATTCAACTTTACATTTATTTTAGCATTATACTTTTCAAATGCAAAAATTTATAAAATGATAAATATACCCTTTTTCAAAGAAAAAAGTTAAAATGAAGTTTTTACACTACTTGCTAGTCAATATTCTAAAACTTACAACTTAATAATAAGAGTGATTAAATATTTGTATTAGAAAAATAATATGAGGGATTAAATTTTCTAAACTATTGATATTTTAATTTATTTATTTTTGTACTAAACTATTTAAAATTTAGTTTGAATTGTTGAAATTTAAAAAATAATTGTTAAAATATTATTACGTTTTAGAATATTTCATAATCACCAATTAACTATGATACGATCTTTATATTTTTAACTACTATAATTTTATTTATATATATTTATTCATAACAATTTATACGTAAACCTTCTCAATTTCGATATTATTCCTTTCAAGTTTTCTCAAAAGAATAAAAAAAAATACCAAACTTAATTCTACAATGATACAAGGAAAATACGACATTTATGTCTAAACTAGAAATGCAAGTTTTATCAACTTATAATATTTCTTGTTTTAGGAAAAAAAAAAAAAACTTAAAATACATGTAATTAAGCTCCAGGTGCCCTCAAGTTTTTTGGACTCAGCATATCTTCTTCAGAGAAGGGTTTCATCCAAATACGTTTGGGAAAGGGCTTAAATGAATTTTGCCTTATTTTTAGAACCTCATAGTAAATAACAAGTGCATTGATAATTCAAATGGGAGCCTTCTCTCTTCCACAAGAATAATTTAACAACTTGCTTATTGCATGTATATTGCCGCAAGATCTAGTTTATTTCTAATGAAGTTAGAGCTCAAGAATTGTCGTACGTGTGCCTTGAGTGACATTGAAATGGATCCAACCTTTTGAGTTACACAGCAACTAGATGTGGAGTACATGCTATGCCACTGTGCCCATGAACCATGATGGACCCTATAGGGAATCTCAATGGGAAGATAATTCAATATAGGTTGAAACATATTCTGATATCAAGTGTTTAAGCTTAAACTGATAGATCTAGATCCACCTTTCTATTTAAATTTATCATTTTGATTTATCAAATGTGAGACAATTCTCATAAGGCATATCTGTTGAGAAATAAACCTAGCAGATCAGATATAATCTCATATTCAGATATTATGAGTTGTTGGGATTTCAGTTGTTAGTATTTTATTTATTTTATTAGTTTGAGTTGTTGAGAGTTGTTATTGAGAGATTTATTGTAACTAAATACTATTTGATCTTATTCTTATGGATATCATTGTAACTATTTATATACTCAAGTTGAATGAATGACTCTGAAATTTTCAACCGAAAATTTCATAATGCATGAAATTTTGGATCGGAAATTTCAGAGTCATTCATTCATTCAACTTGAGTACATAAATAATTACAATGATATCCATAAGGATAATATCAAATAATATTTAGTTGTAATAAATCTCTCAACAACAACTCTTTACAATTCAAACTAATAAAATAAATATAATACAAACAGCTGAAATTCTAATAACTCATAATATCTGAATATGAGATAATATCATATTTGCTAGGTTTTATTTTCTCAACACTCCCCCTCAAGTTAGAGACTGGATAAAACGAACTAACTTGCAGACAAGTTTCTGAATAGTTGTGCTGATAGTTTATTACTTATGAATAAGTTTCTGATGAATAGAGAAAAAATTGTTCTTATTGATAGAGAAGCAAAAAAAAAAGAAGTCACTTATGTATGAAATCAAAAAGGTGATATGAAAAATAGAGATACACCATTCAAATGATGATACATAAGTAAAATAATTTGCACTATGAATGATTATGTGTAAAGAATAAGAATCGACGTACGTGTTGATTATAGAAAGTAAATGAGGATTTGATCATAGAAAAAATGATCATACTCAAAGATAGCTAAAAGCCAAGAATCATTTTACACACATGTTGATTGAGGATGATTGCGCCATAAGAAGGACATCATGATCACAAAAAAAATAACAACGTGAGAAAAATATTGATTACCAGAAAATTGGTGAAATATCAATAGGAGACATGGATCATAATTGTAATGCAATAGAATGTGGATCATAATTACTGGATAATAAAGCCAGTTGATGGAGATATGGATAGAACCATACTAGAGTGGATGCTCTTAATGATTGTACTTAAAGAGATCTGGATGAAAACCAGATTGTAAATGGCGCTGGAAGCTTAGAATTTTGCCAACGAACACTATGAGATAATTGATTCAAAAAATACTTTTGAAGAAAGACATGCTCGAGTCAGAATAGAGACTAAAAATTGTAGATCCAGGTCGAACCGAGAAGGAGGTGATCGATTGTGGCGAGACTATTTGAGATGAGTGTTTTGTGATTTTCTTTTACGATAGAATAACAGCAGAGGAAGATGGTTTGCTGGGCACGCACGGAGGCGGCCCAGCACCAACGGGAGGTACGTTGATGACTCCTAAAAGATTGATTGCTCTGATACCATTATGAAATTTTGGATTGGAAATTTCAGAGTCATTCATTCATTTAATTTTAGTATATAAATAGTTACAATGATATACATAATTAAGGATAAGATCAAATAACATTTAGTTATAATAAGTCTCTCAACAACCAAAACTAATAAAATAAATATAATACTAACAACTGAAATACTAACAACTCATAATATCTGAATATGAGATAATATATGATTTGCTTATATTTATTTTCTCAACAATATCTTAATGTTATTCAGGTCATTTTTAGACATGATACAAGTTAGCATTCTATAAGTAAAAACTTTTATTAAACAAATCCATTTAGTCAACTTTGTGAATGCATGCAGGTGTTTTCACGGAATATAATATTGGCATTTTTTTTCAACAACTTC